>VTPC01091186.1:6042-35665 GCA_011009095.1 Ignelater luminosus
TTTTTTCTAAACTGATGATATTATTTTATTGATATTTATGACGAAAAGCGCTGCATACATTTTTTATAAAGTATTTTTTACAAAAAAATATATAAATATTTTTTAAAAATTATATCAAGTTAATACTTTATATGAGCTTGAAATCGACTAAGACCCACTTTTACAATCATTGGATAACTTTATTGAAGATATTATTGCCATGGATACGACTGTTGTTTGTCCTTTTCACAATTGTATTCGTGGCAATAATACCTTCGATAAGGTTATCCAACGATTGTAAAACTGGGCTTAAATAAAAAACTTAGTAAAATTTTATGAAAAATACATTATCACAAACGCAGCTATTTCTTGAAAGCTTAGAAACGCTTGTAGAACAACCCGGCACACTGATGACGTATGTTTTTACCCGGTGGACGTGGCCAAATCTCTACTGAATAGACCTCGTTTTTTTTAGATCATGGAAAATACACCATTAAAGAAGCAGACACAACTTCGGACAAATGCAGAATATGTCACATTTACTCCGAGACAATAACATAACATCATGCACTTTGCTGGCAGGAACAGATTATTATGTAGCAAAGGTACATATGCAACTGGCAAGAGTACATAGACTATTTAGACCTGGAGTATATCTGACTAACAAGTCCCAAAAAGTCTCGTAATCGAGTCATCCTTGAAACGGAAAACGCATGTCTGTCATAAGTAAACGTATACACTGATAGTTGATTAAAGTCAACCAGAGATTAAATGTCAAACATTAGCAGTTGGAATCTCTAAAAAGACACTTCAAGGTATTAAATATGCTTTCTAAAGATAAAGAGATGAATCAGATTTATTTGGGTGTGTTAATATTGAAATTCAACAAAAATAAATTACTATAACAGATGTCGAAAGTGTTCTCTGTTGTTCTCATCACATATATTTATCCGTTGCTCCATGTTATCAAATACATTTTGTTAAACGTTGTTAATTCGCCCACAAAGTTATCAAATATTATTTTTAGGTCATCTACAGTATGTCCCAGGATTGAGTTTACAAGAAGAAAAACTTTTTTATTATTCGCCTTAGGACAAAATGTCACTCTTGATAAAATTTTCTGATTGTTTCAAAACGTCCAATAAAGTTAATATAATTTTGATGTTCCCAACAATAACGAGGAAAATTTAGAAAAACGCATTATTTTAGAATAAAAAGCGACTAAATTCCAAATTTACAAGAAAATCAGACTGCCATGTTTAAACCGCACCCGCAAAGAAAGCTAACACGATTTCTTGACAAATTTTAAACTCATTCACTTTTTCTATTGAAAAATAATGCATTTAAATTAAATTAAATCCTGTTGGCTTTTTTTGCAGGTGCAGTTGAAACATGGCAATCTGATTTTTGAGTAGATTTGGAATCGTTTTTTTATGCTAAGATGAAACAAGCAGAAAGTTTTATTAAGAGTGGCAGTTTGTCCTAAGATCAATAATAAAAACGTTTTTCCTCTTGTAAACTCAATCCGGGGACATATTTACTGTATAGTATGCACTGGAGCTGTAAACACAGACTTTTTAGATATAGAAACAAAAAGAAGTCTAAAGGCGTTAAATCACATAATCATAGTGGGAACCGGCCCGCACTGATTAATCTTTCGCCAAGAAATTCTGCCAGGTATTCAATAGTGGCATAAACATGAGAACAAGTAAAATCTTGTTGGACTGGGCCAAACCGCAATTCGTCTTAATGAAGTTCGTTAATGAAAACGTTCAAAATGAGATTTCGATAATTCTCGGCATTGAGACTCTTTTCAAACAATATTGGGCCGATTATTCTTCTAGGCATAGCTAACCAGACGCCAGTTTTAACAGGTTGCAAAAGGAATTTTTGAAAATAACAATGATTATCAACACTCCTCATGTGTATGTCTTGAGAATTTATATAAGCGCTTAAGTGAAATCAAGCTTCATCCGAAAAGAATGTCGAATCCAATAAATCGTGGTTTAAATTTTGATTAAACCATTCCTAATACTGAAACCTTTTGTTGTAACACTTCTTGAAACATGTGTGGTCTGTAGTGATGTATTTGGGGATCCTCTTGGAAAATATTGTGAACAGTGGAACGACCAACGTCCAACTGCTGCAATAGTCTTCTCATGGAAGTAGTTAGTTGATCTTGTATGGCGTTACTTACGTCATCAATGAAATTTTGTGTTCGTATACGGGGTCTTCCAGCCTTTTCTTTGTTAACTGCAGAGCCATTTTGTTGGAAATGTTCAACTAAACGAAGCAAATAGTTTCGAAACTGACAGTCATTCGAAACAACTAAAGGAAAGCGTTGTCTTAACTCGGCCTTACAGGCAACGATATTATACTGATATTCTCCATTTTTTCAGCGCTGACTGTTACAAAAGTATGCTTCGGTTAAGAAAGTTCTTTGTTTTTAAATAAATATTGATAACAGTAAGTTATGAATTGAAATATTTGATCTAATAAAATGAACTTTTGAACCGTAAAGTGCCGTTGACGTTATTCAACTGTCAAAGTATACTACTATTAGTAGTATAAGAGTCACTGACAGAAAAGGAAGACCTGAATCCTAACTTTCTGGTGTTGTTACACATTCACGCAGAAAGGTGAAAATTTTAACGAACTAGGTGTGGGCATGCGCTCTTAGTGGAAATTATGAAAACGTCTGATTTTTCCACGAATCCTATCTGGCGTTTATAAATTTTCGTAAAGTGATGAAATAGAAGTACTTTGGTAAAAACGCCAGAACGCTAGACATGGGCGATTCCATGTAAAACACGTAAAACCGTATACGGAAAATGTCACTTATCATACCCAATTCTAACCACTTGAAATATGCGTCATTTTATCAGACTTTTTATCCTAATTCTTAAAATCAAAACGCCAGAAAGACCAGTGTGGTTTTTGTTTCTTTAATTAACATCTTATCCGAAAAAGTTCACTTTTTCACAGTTTTTTCCATATTTTTAAAAAGTCGTAAAGATATGCTTAAAATGCATATTAAGACTTGAAAATATAGTTGCATATTATTGAAAGTTTGTATAATACGAATTTTGTAAAGCCAGACAGGTATGCCCCTCCCTATGGCCAAGAATGCAGTAGCAGGGGTCGAATTCCATGGCCAGCTTGTTCATCGGACTTAAGTTCACTAAACTATGGAGTTGTTTAAAAGAAAAGTCTACTTTATTCCAATCAAAAGTCAAGAACATTTAATAAATCGACTTCATCAAGCTGCTGCAGAAATTCCTTAACGACCCGAACAAATGGGGAATGCCCAGAATTTACTTGTTCGTCGACGTGGTATTTTATTGTTATTTCGATGTGCAGCTTGGATGACCTCAAAACTAATCACCGTCACTGCAGAGAATAGAACCTCGTTGCCAAATTTATTGCCTATTTGAAATAGGAATAAATAGAAATAACAGTTAGGATGCCTTGTTGCAAATAGATTATTCTCATAACAATTTGATGTTGTTAACTAACTATGAAAAAACCGGGTCTATAACTTAATAAACTGAAGACATAAAAACTACTAAAGACGTCAATTCCATTTTATATAAAATTGACAATATCTCATTTGTAGGTGTTCTGTCAGGCAATCTAACTTAAAATCGATTAACAAGCGTAACCATACATATAAAACCAGTTTAATTTAAAAACCAATGTTTACACTTCTAAATTGGGTGAATCTTCATGGACAATCCTTATGCAAAAAAACTGCAAACGAATAGTACAAACTACCTAACAAAAAAAAATTCAAGGCCAACCCTCATGCAAAAAAACTGTGAACGCATAATAAATAAACAGGTTTTTTTATTATCTCGGCAATCTTTGAAACTCGGATATGTGTACATTATAAATCTTTACTCCAAATCACATGTATAAAGAGCCAGAGAGTTATGTCTGTATCTTTTGTATTACTTTGTATTACTTTGTATCTAATTGGAAATTGCAATAAGCCGGTAAGTTTCCAGAGTTCTCTATTTATTCACGAAAGTATAAAAATTGTTTATTTATAGTCAATTCTGCGACGGTTGTAAATAAAAAACATTCCGATGCACAGTTTATTGCGATTGTTTATTTTTTGGAATTTGTTGTGTTACATGTTTAGTAGGTTTTGTTTTACCGCCAGAAACAGGTTTATCCAAATAGTTTTACTTTCTTTCGCAAAGAATGTCTAAAAAGTTTCGTAGTAGAGTCATCTTTGAAAAGGAAAAGGCATGTCTCTCATAAGTAGACGTGTACTTCGGCTGTTGATTAACGTCAACTAAAGGTTAAATGTCAAACATTAGCAGTTGAAATCTCTAAAAGAACCCTTCAAGGTATTAAAAATTTAAAACATGCTTTCTAAGGATAAATGAGATGAGACAAATTTATTTGAGTATGTTAATATTGAAATTCAACAAAAATAACTTATTATAACAGATGTTGAAAGTGTTCTTTGTTGTTCTCATCACATAAATCGCTTCATGTTATCAAACACTTTTGTAAAACGTTGTTCATTCGCTCACAAAGTTGTCTAATATTGTTGTTTGGGTCATCTATAGTATGTACTGGAGTTTTAAATACAAACTCTTTAAATATAGAAACAAAAAGAAGTCTAAAGGCGTTAAATCACACGATCGTAGTGGGAAACGATCCGTACTGATTGAGCTTTCGTCAAGAAATTCTTTCATGCATTCAATAGTGGCATAAGCTATATGAGGACGAGCAGAATCTTGTTGAAAGAGATCAAACCAAAATTTGTCTTAATGAAGTTCGTTAATGAAAACATTTAAAATGAGATCTCGATGATCTTCTGTTCAAAAGATATTGGGCCGATTATTCGTCGTCTAGACATAGCTAACCAGACACCAATTTTAACAAGATGAAAAGTGGTTACTTAAAAAGATGAGGATTATTAATACATTACATGAGCCTGTTCTGAGAATTTACATAACCGTTTAAGTAGAATCCGAAAAACATGTCAAATCCTATAAATCGTCGTTTAAACTTCGATTAAACCATTCGTGGTATTGAAACCTTTTATTGTAATCAGAAGGTAAAGATTCTTGAAATATTTGTAGTCTATAGGGATGCATTTGGAGATCCTTTTGAAGAATTATGTTAGGCGAATGTACGGCAAAACGTTTTGCTGTTTGTTTGCATTTTTTCCAGAATCGCCTAATTAGTACGGTGATACAATGACTACTCTGAGACTGCAGGTGTATACTGCACGAATTGGGCAAAATTCTATTTATAAATTATTCTTCGTCCTAGCATTAATTGCTGATAACAAGGAAACCATGCCATTATCGGCTCATGGTTCATATGAACCTTTTTGGTTATTTTAACGAGAGAAATCAACTCACGTATGATTTACACTTTTCATATTGAAATAAGTTAACACACTTAACAGTTTTGAAAAAAATAAAGATTTCTATTAATTTGGTCATCATTATAGGAGTAATACTTACTACAATAAAACTGAATCCACTGATGCAAATAGCAATAACGCTAGTTAGAAACTGTGTCAAACATATATAAGTGAACATTTCTTCCAGTTTATCAACATAACTGAAAATTACATTTTTATATAGTATGTTCGGAAAAAACCTAAAGTAGGCCATGGTTTATTTTTGAAGTACTAAGTTATGTCTAATTTTTAAACCGCACACTCCAAATGTCAGATTCTTAATGTTAATTGTCATTTGTTTTTTTTTTGATAACATCGAAATTGTCAATAAATCTAAATAATCAACTGCCAGTCTAAAACACAATAAGATATGATATTATTTTACATGGAGTTTCACAATTTCATTAAAGAAAATAAATAAGTGCTGATTTTCTTATTGACAATCTTGTCAAAGCAGTTACAATTAAGGTTATAATATTATATTTAAATACAAATATGTGCTCTAAGCCGTACGTTATTAAAAATATCATGGCCTACTTAAGGTGTTTTTTCCCGAACATACTATAGTATAAATCAAATATAATGATTATTACTCACTCTGTTATAGCAATGTGATGACGTACATATGTTCTGACGTTACCTCGAATTTCAATATCAAAGTTTGTATAATCCTCTAATTTCGATTTTTTTGAAAACTGCATTAAAGAAGAACGTTTTACTAAAATCCTTATATTTTTTTCTAATATCTGCAGTTGGGCCGTAGCCAAAGCTATTAAGCTATTTGCTAGAATATCCATATTTACATTATTGCAAGCACATACACCAGCCGCTATAATTTCTATAAAATAAATAACCACATAAATAGAAAATGGCAAACATTTCATATCAATTGGCATATCATATGGTAATGGGCGGCTTGTATTATTGCTGTCAATAACAGGAAACGCCGCCACGAATATAATGAAAATTATGCAGGGTGAAAAAAATAATTTTGTTATGCTGACCGAGATAAAAACCGCTTTTTTGATGTATATCTCATTAAAGTCTTGGTAGTCTGTAAACAGTGGTTGTTTTAAATCAACAAGTATCTTGCGAAATAAATCTTTCTTAATGTATAAAACAATCACTTTAAATCCGTAGTTAAATACAGTTATAGTACTAAATAGTATATATGATACTTCTGTCGCAGTAGTAGAATCGGAGAATATTTCCAGAAAACTCGGCATTATAAATATTGCCTGAATTGCTAATGAAATAATAAAACCATAACAATTGTACCACATTTTATATTTTTCTTTCGGCCATAAGCCCGTTAAAGTCATCAACTTTTTCTGTATTTCAAACGCTCTTAAATATAAACGTTTATCTGTAGCCATTATCAAGTTTCGTGAACAGATATAAAGAAGAACTTGAAATTCACTCTTTTATTTGTAACTAAGTTTCTTATCCCTTCAACAACATTGATTATTACACTGTGTAAATTGAAAAGTAAATATTTGGGTAACTATGAATCGTAATCATATTTAATAAATAAGCACTTGCGTTGAAAACTAAAAGAACGATATAAACGAAAAAATAAATTACCCAATGAAACTTGTAAAGAAACTTTTAGAATTAGGTTCTACTTTATTACCAAACGTATAATTACAAACAGTATTTTAAATGTTAAAACTTAAAAAATTATTATTAAACCAAGACAATATACGAAACAATTTCCGATTCGTTCACAGTAACTGGCGTACCCACGCTTTTGTGTTTTTTCTAGTTTAAATATTAAAATACTAAAGAACAAAGTCAACATAATAACAAATGTTACCTTAAAGGTTAAGGTTAACCTTAAGGTTTTTTAAATTTGGAATATCAGGTAAGCTGGGTGACATTCAGTATAACTTTTTGTACGAAACTACTAGATTAAGGATATTTTAAGAGTTATTTGCATATTTCGAGATAACAGCCTGCGGGAAGACGTGTACAATAATACGCTTGTCGTTCACTATGTCTATTGTAAAATAATTTGAATCAAGACAATCAGCAGAAAAAATGAGAATGTTGTTGATACATGTATTATTATTGTTTATTCCATCCTGAAAATAGTAATTTGTAATGCTTCAGAATATTAAAACCTTTAGTTTTATTGTGTAACCTTCAATCTATATTTAAAAATCTAACAGATTACGTGTCCAGATTACACGCATTAAAGGTATCGCTTGATAAGGCATCAAGTGGAAAATACGTTGGTTGTGACAGTTGCAAGCAGGAAAATAAACACATTTTTTTGGAATATGGAGGATGAAAAGTGTAAAGTGCCATTATTCAATGATATTAATTTCATCTACTGGAGATTTAGAATGGAACTTGAGAAAAATGAGCTATGATGCACAAGTCCCGAAAGAGTATTTTTTTGTACGAATGCGAAAGTTGTAGACCGAACCGCCAGGTTAGGTCTACAATCGAATGAGTGCAAAAATTGCTCCTTTGACACCAAAAACTATCAAAAATCGCTACTTATAATGCGAGGGTAGAAAAGATTTATTATTGAAGATAAATAGAAAGATCCTACAGAGAGTAAAAAGAATGAACGTAAGTGCAAATCACTTAAAATTGAAAGAATTGCAGATAGTCGTTTGGAATATGTTAAAGGCCACACTACTGCAAAAAGACATTTCGAATGAGTTATTTAGGACTTTCAGAAAAAAGAGAATCAAGAGTAAACTGTTTTTTAAAATAACACTGTTGACATCGAAGTTTAATGAAAATAACACATTAGAAAATCATTTTTTAGAATTTGATAAACTAATAAGAAAATCAAAAAACTGCGATGCAAAATTAGAAAAATCGATGTATCGTGTCGTATCTTTTATTAACATTACCAAAACGCTTTGATACTCTGGTTACAGCATTAGACACTATTGCTGAAGATATCTTAAGGTTTTGTAAAGTAAGTAAAAGTTAGAACATGAACTGAATGAAAATGCAAATGAGGAAGTAAATATTAAATCTTTAAATAGAACATTAAGTTTAAGTGTTACCAGTATGGAAGGTATGGTCATAAAAAAACCAAATGCAGGATTAAGGATTCTCAAAAATAAAATAAATTTTGTAAAATATAGAAAGAACCAAAATGTCAAATATAAAAGTACTGGCAACAACGAAACCATCAATTTGACAGTTGAAAAGAAGCAAGATGAAGTAGCTTTTATAATGTATGAAGGTTTAACTGCAGACATATAAGGTGAAATAAATTGGTTTTTAGACTCTGCTGCAAGTGATCATATTGTAAATGACAAGAAATACTATAGCAAGATAAACGAAAACCTTAGAAGCAAACAATGTTACTGATGATATAAATGTTACATTAAACAGTTCTGGTAAGTTAAGAAAAATGACAATTCATAATGTGCCAAATCTGTTGCATAATCTGTTTTCGGTAAGAAAATTGGAAGAAGAGGCCATGAAGATGCTCTTTGATAAACAAAAAGTTAAATACACAATAATGAAAAATTACTTGCATGTGGAAAACGAAAGTATGAACTGAAATTTAATTTTTGCAGTTTAGCAGAGAAAACAGCAAATGTAGCAGTAGGAAATGTTGTTCATTTACGGCATAAAAAGTTAGGTCATCTAGGAAAAGAATATGATAAGACTTACATCAAATAATATGATAGACGTTCTTAAACATATCTGCAAATAATATCTACAAAGAATTTGATAAAAATTGTATTGCAGGAAAGCAAGAAAGACTGATATCTTTTAAACGAAATGAAAGACAAACGAGTAAACCTTGGAATTGGTACATAGCAATATTTGTTGTTTAATGACACCATGTACTTGGAATGGTAAACGTTATTTCTTATCATTGATTGATGATTACAGGCACTCTGCTGTGGTGTTCTGTCACAAAAATAATTGTTCAGAATATGAAATTATGACTATATGCAAAATTTCACAAACATCGGATTACTTTGACTAAATCAGTATTTGATGTGTATTCTTCCATTGTAACTACAGAAAAAAACTCAAATCGAGTAATTGTTATATATTTTCTTTTTTTTAAATACAATCTTTATTAGAAAATGTTTTTAACAATTTATCCAGAAAACGTTTTTTTTTTCTGCAGTTACAATGCAAGAAAACATATCAAATACTGATTTAGTCAAAGTAATCCGATGTTTGTGGAACTTTGCATATAGTTATAATTTCATATTCTGAACAACTTTCTTTAATAACATTTTGCCGTATTATTGACCGAAATGGCACTTTGCTTTAACATACAGTTTGTCTTAGGCTACTAGGAACATTGCCGCTATTGTTGCATATGTTTCCAAGGTTATGGTTAACAATAAAAGCACTAAAAATAAACAAAATACAGCTTGTCTTGTCTTACGTAGTCTAGGTAACGCAAACTTGCTATTTTAATATGATTGTTTTAATTAAAATTACAAAACTAGTAAGTACCCTTGACTACATTAAAAAAGAATGTCATGAGGATATGTCAATCTGAAAATTTTGACAGTTTGATTTTGTTACTATCTATGCTTGTGGTATCGTTGTTATTAAATTTTTTATTTAATTTTTCAAGAAAAATGGATGTTTATTGAATTCCAGAAAAACTACAAGTTGTAAAATAGCATTATTTGGGAAATTCTTATCCTGACATAACCAATTTATTCGTTAACCGTTGTCGGTTACAACCATTGGCAAAATAATTTTGAATTTTGAAAGGTTTGGGTGCGTTTCGCCAAAACTTCATAAAAATAGAACTGTTCGTGACAAAACGGAGCAGGTAACTGTATGTGCTGCAATTAGGCAAGTTGGTGAGGTTTTAGACATTAGCAAAGATACTGTTTGCAAAATCTTGAAAGAAAACAATTATAAATGTTTCAAAATTGAGAAAACTCAACAAATATTTCCTGAAGATCAAATGAGAAGAATGGATTACTGCAAAACGGTTATAGAGATGGCTCCGCTCATAAAACTGCGGAAGTACAGAAATTTTTAAATAATACTTTTCCTAACCCCTTAAAAAGTCATAGAAGAAGGATCAGCTGGCCGCCAAGGTCGCCTGATTTATTGGTAAATGACTTCTTTTATGGGGACATAATAAAAATGTTATTTATCGCCAAGAAGAAACGAGAGCGCATGCGTTGGAAAAGCTCAGAGAAAAAATTATCCAAGCTATTAACTCTGTCACTCCTTATATCACATTAAGAAATGTTAGACAAGGATTTTACGATTGTCTGGACTATTGTTTGCCTTAGACAGGTGTCTTATTTGAACGTTAATTATAAATATTCGTATTTTTGGGAGAGTTAGATAATTTAGGATTACTGAAAGGTTTGTTTTATTGTAAATACTTACTTTTTGTATTTTGTAGTTATTAAATGATCTCAGATTATTAAAATGCTTTTAATACGAGTTTCTTTAATTCTTAGTTGGTTTCTATGGTTTTTTTGCAGTACGAGCTTTGTACGATTGTTCCATAACCTTGGATACATATACAACAATAGCGGCTATGTTCCTAGTAGCCTAAGACAAACTGTATGATAACTTTTTTCTCAATTGTCATGACCGTCTTGGATTTTAAAAACTAAAAATGCGCTTGAAATTCTTTTCAGACCATGCAGGCCGAGATCCCAAAACATCAAAACGAAATTCAAAAATTTTTGGTCAATTATACCTATAGTAAAGTTAATCCAGGGACACACTGTATCTCTTTTTTCATCATACATTTCAAATAGGTGCGTGTTGTCCTTGATTAAAAATAAATCTGTGACGCATGTATCTCTTTACATGAAATAGATATTATTTATAATATCCTTTTAGTGATTTTTTGTCCAAAAAGTGTCGCAATCAAGTCAGTCTTAAAACGGAAAATATACGTCCATCATAAGTAATTGTACACTTTGACAGTTGATTAATGTTAACCAAAAGTTAAATGTCAAATATTAGCAGTTGAAATCTCTAAAAGGGCACTTTAAGGCATTAAAACATGTTTTCTAAGGATAAACGAGAGGAAGCAAATTTATTCGAGTATGTTAATATGTTCTCCGGTGTTTCAGCACATAAATTTATCTGTCGCTTCATGTTACCAAACAGATTTTGTAAAACGTCCTTGTTAATTCGCTCCAAAAGCTGTCTAATATTGTTTTTCAGGTCGTATGCACTAAAGTTTTAAACACAGAATTTTTTAAATATGAAAATAAAAAGACGTCTAAAGGCGTTAAATCACACGATCGTGGCGGGAAACGGCCCGCATTTAATCTTTCGACAAAAGATTCTCTCAAGTAGTCAATAGTGGCATAAACTACATGAGGACGTTGACGTTGACGTTGATATTGTTGTTGACGTTGTCGTTATCGTTATCGTTATCGTTGTCTTTGCTGTCGCAGTCACGGTCACTGTTGCTGTTGCTGTTGCTTTTACCTCTACCGAAACTACTGTAACGTTTGTTAACTTCCACATCCTTTTGAATTCAATTGCCCGATTTTGATATCTGGCTATTTTCTGGTGTTCGGTCTCAACAACTTCCATGTTAAAGGGACAGAAACGTCTATAATGCAGCCCTGCTTTTGCTCCTTGTAAACAAACACGATATCAGGTCTATTGTAATCGACAGCTTTGTCCATAATAATAAGTTTGTCCCAATACAACATATAGGTATCATTCTCTAAGACACTAGTAGGTAAGTATTTGTAATAAAGAGGAGCGTTTTTGATTAAATCATATTTTAAGGCTATTTGGGGGTGGATGGTTTTTGTTAGCTGATTATGTCTTTGCAAATAGACATTGGCTGCCAATGGCTCACACCCAGCAGTAATGTGTTGTGAACATGACGGTCGTAGTTTCGGGCTCTGATGACTTTATCTTGAATTACAAACAGAAACCATTTCATTTCAGGTTGCAGATAGCTCTTTTTAATAAAAGATATGGAAGTATTCTTGTCGACGTTAACGTTTGATAGTTATATGATGTTGGATTCGACTATACATTGTTCTTCCCTGCACGCAAGATTTAAACAAGAGTAAGTTATCCTAATAAAGGGAGCAGTGCTTCTATGCGGCAGTGTGCATGCTTATTGCACAATGCACATACTTGATTGTTCAAAATACTCTGATGTCTACGAGACATACAAATAAATATAGTCGTTCCAAAGCCGAACGTGGGTGTAGAAGACAAAGCTTATAAAACAAACGTCTTGTAAGCCTGTTTAACCGCTGCAAGTCTGTTTCACTCCACTTGACTATTTTAAAGAAATATGTAAGAATTGGAATAGCCTAGATATTAATGAAAGTTATAATGTTTTTGGAGCTGAGTACTTTTGTGAGTCAAGCTTTGTATTTGTTTTTGAACTCTACTTTCAGGACTGAATATTCAAGAACTTTTCGCTGTTGGATTCCTAGATATTTGTAGGACTCATCTTGAGAATGTTGAGGGATATCTTGGACAGTACTATCAGTGTAGATAAGTATGCTTTTATTTAATGTCACAATAGCAGATTTATTTAGACTAAACCTCATTCTTACAGTTTTACTAAAGGTCTGAGTAATTTTGATGAGTCTTCCAAGCGATCTATTTGATTCGTGTAGCTTGAGATCTATCCATATACAGAAGATAACTGAGCCTGATATTACTTTGCATCTAGAATCTAAATCCAGTGTTTGTGCTATTAAACAACTTAGAGAGTGAGTTGAGTGCTGAGCAGAACCATACCAGGTTTAAAAAGTCTTGGAATATTCCCCTTTTTATTATTGCTTTGAAGCTGTTTTGATTGTTTATTAGCAAATTGACTTGCCATGATTGCACCAGATGATGTATCAGAGCATGGATATTTGTAAATATTTTATATATTTGCAGCTATGTAATTGTGCTGCACAGAATTAAACGCCTTGATGTAGTCAATACATCAGGTAGGTATACAGATTTTGCTTTTTAGCTTGAGCGAGTGTTGTGGCAACTGTGTCTACGGTGAGCTGCTCCTTGCACCCTAGCGGTCCTTTAATACATCCCTTCTGCTCTACTGCTATTAAGTTGTTATCCCCGCAGTGTTTCTAGATGACATTGTTTATCAAAGATGTCAGTAACTCATATTTATAACACTGGGAGACAAGTTATGGGCCGGTAATTATTCGGATCTTCAGAGTTTTCTTTCTTATACGGAAGGAATGTGTTGCCTTTTGTAAGATATTTGAGCATATGCTCAGGATTGTGCAACACTTATGTAAAATTCCTGGCTAGCACTTCATGGATAGATGCAAAATTCAGGGTGCAGTTCAAACATGGCAATCTGATATTGTAAATTTGGAATTTGGTCGTTTTTTATTCTAAGACAATGCGTTTTTTAAATTTTCTTTATTATTCTTTGTAACTATCACTTTGCTCTCGTTAGATAATTTTCTTTTTTTGGTTAACCCTTCTGTGTGTGTGATCTAAATTTGGTAACCTTTTTCTCTCGTTAGAGGGTATTTTTGTAGCTTCTATTTGACGTTGCATGGATAGCATTGGTTATCTCTAATTAGTTTTCTTTCAGATTATTGTATTAGTTAGCGGGTAGACAAAGCTTTAATTATTCCTTATTGCAAGCAGGACACAGAGTATAAATGTTTTCATTTCTATGAATTTCTTATTGTTGAGAAAAGGAATTTTTACCGGTGTCTTTCTGTATAGCTGGTTATTACTACCCAGCAAACATGCGTATAACGGCCAGCATACGGTCTTCCTCTGGCACTAATGGCTAAATGCTGGCACTGGCACCCTTAGCTCGGCCAGTCAATGGCCCCATATATAGTAACCATAACAAATGCTGGCACTGGTAGCCTTAGCTCGGCCAGTCAATGGCCACGTATATAGTAACCATGATAAATGCTGGCAGTGGCATCCTTAACTTACCCAGTCAATAGCCACATATCTGGTAACCGTTACAAAGCCGGCATTGGCAGTCTTAGCTCAGTCAGCCATTGACCACTATATAGTAACCGTGACAACCGCAGCGCACCCAGCAAACGGACAAATATTAAGTTTATTTATTATACATAAAAATACACTAAAAATTAGAACAATTTTTTCTATATTTCCCATTTGGAAATATTTAATTTTTGAATAAGAACGGCATGTCGAGCTATTGCTACTAGATGGCGCCTTAATATTTTCATGCTGCTAATGTATTGAACTTTTATTTGTAGGAAGACAGTAGGCTTTCTGTGTTTATATTTATTATAAATTATATAAAGTTATATATATATACTTTTATTATTTATTGATTTAGTTTAGAATAACAAAAACTTAATAAAAGGCATATGTGACCTTGTCAAAAGAAGGGATGCTTATGGCTAAAATTAAAAAAATTTATAATAAGTTTTATTTAAAGATCAAAAATTAGCCATAAGCGTTCTTTCTTCGGGCAGGGTCATTTTTTTTATACTGTAAAGGTAAAATATAAGATGTGTGTGTATTTCATGTAATGGGCCAGAAGAAAACTATCACTGTGTAAACCTACTGGCACTGCACTGGTACTATAATGGGTCGTTAATGGCAAGATGCAGGCATTAGTACTGGTAAAGCATTGACCCTGTTTCTGACCAGTGTGACCTATATGATCAGGCCCATTAGTGTTTGCCAGTATCGTACCAGTACAGGATACTAATAGCAGCATGCTATGTGGCCAGCATCTGGCCTTTTTTTTTGTTTGTTGGGTACTTATTAGTATCATATTATGTCCGGTTTAGCATATGTAATTGTCATCTGTTCGTCTTAACCTACTCTTATTATTTTAGTTTAAGATTGCTCCTTATTAGATTTTTAAAATTTTCATTTAGACTTATTGCACCTCTTCGTGTTAATTTTTGGATATTTAGGCAGGTGATGTTAGGCGATGTTTAAGTTTTTCATTCTTTCTTGTTCGTTCTTGAAGTTATCTCCTATAGAGAAGAACTTTTTTAATTTTGGTTTAGTTAATTGAATTTTGTCATGATACGGATTGTAATCGACTAGAAAATTTCATCGTATTTGCTAATTCTTAGACTTTGCTGTACTCTTATTTCATTAATTTTGATTAGTAGTTATATTTATTTGTCACGGTTTTTTTGAGGTGTTTTGCAGGTTTAAATTTTTTTCTTTTATACATTTTTGCTTTCCTGTTTGTAGCTGATTAGTTTTTACTTTAGAGAAATCTTTGTTAAGTTTCTTCTCCAATAGGAATTTTATATTTTTAAGCTTGATAGTTCATTGGGGCATTTTGTTAAAATTCTCTCCCACTTATTAAAAATGATGACTTGTTATTAGACAACGTAAGTTGTTGGTTCGTAGGTTCCCAATTTGTTCCTTGAAGGGAGTCACTTTTGAGCTTTCTTGTATCGCTCATGTGTGAAGCTCTTCCTCTTACTTACCACATTGGAAATTTCTCCGTTTAATGTGACTTTAAAATGCTAGTGCGCACTGTTTTGTAATTTGAATTCCTGGAATGATATGGTAGACGCTTTTGAAGCCTCCATGTTTTACTTGTGGCAAAAGCCTACTCCTAACTTTTAAAGTCTAACTTCCAAGCTTCCGGGTAGCAAACTTCTACAGCGGTTCAGTTTCTCCCCACTTGCGTGGAGTCTCCAAAGCTAAGATGTGAGCTGAGGGAGAACTGCTGGAATGCTTGAGATCTAAATCCTTCGGTTAACATGTTCAGAGCTCCGAGTCATCGCTGAAGTAGCTTTATCTAAAATCTTGGTTGTTTAATTAATAATAATACACATAATTAGAATTGATTTTGCCTCTTCTAATGATATGTCAGTAAATAACTTTTAATAATTAATACTTGGTCATGTCATATAAATTTTAGTTTAAAAATTTTTCAAGTTAGTGCTTTGGTGTATTTGAAACTAATGTCTTTATCTCATAAGATTATGTTAATTACACCTAATCTTTTTATCATTCATAAAATTGTGTCACTTAGGCAGACGTTACATACTAAGAATGTTTTCTTTAATTATTATTTGTTACACCATGGTTATCAATTGAACATAGACTTGTAAGTGAGTCACCGGAGAACTAATCTTAAGTTTTGTGTTTTACATTTTGCAAATTATTAAAAGATTTCTTGACTTCTAAATGTCGACTACTATCAGACTTATTTTTTAATTATATTTATTTTTATCCAGGTAAATTATTTTTGTGCTCTTGTTAATATAACATTAGTGTTTAACATTTGGAAAATTTGATATAAATCTTATCCTGGTTAAATTCTTAGCTTTATCATTCCAAGGTTCACTTGTGAGATTAAGTATTAAACTGTGCTATTTTTGATAAAAAATGTTTCTATTTTTTATAAAAGTTTATTTTATTGCTACACTTTGATATAAAGTTTTTAATAGTTACTGTATTGGATTATTATACCGGATGTCCAGTCATCTTTCTTGAATATAATTTAAACCATTAAATTTCGATCAAGATTTTTAAGTCATTGCTGAATCTGTAAATAGAATTGAATTAAATATTTGAATTTTTGTACAAAATATTGCACTAACCTGACTATATGTTCTACATATTTCCATTGACGCTAATTATTATTGGGTTAATTGTTTGTGAATATGTGTATAAAAGGTTATTGCATTTTTATTGTATTTATAACTTCCTTACAATACGCTCAAGAGCACCCGCTGAGTTTAGCCGGCTTAGGCTTAAAAAGGGTCTTAATTAAATATAAGTATCATTGTAACGCAAGGTAGTGTTACATGTTGGTAACATCGAAATTATATTACTATTATTGTAAGTTTTGAAACAAGCAAGAAGTTTTATTGAGAATGACATTTTGCCCTAAAACCAACAATTAAAAAGTTTCTCTTCTTGTAAACCCCATCCGGGGACATACTGTATATGAAGATCAAAACATATGCCCACCTCTTTCTTATTTTTTTCTTACTTACTTATATATATATATATATACAAAGTGTTTTGTAGAGACAAATGAAACTACTGATTCCTTAAGGTTCTATACCGTGCTTTAGTCAGATTTTATCATAGAATGTTGCCAAATTTAAAAGTTCTTAATTGACTGTATTCACCATATATGTAAAATAATTTGTATGATCAGATCAGAAATATAAGTTAAGTTTCCGAAAACGCGTTTAATGCGCAACAACAAGGCATTAATAATTACGGCTTAAGTTTGTTTTAGGCCTTCAAGTTTCTTTGGGGAAGGGGTTTCTATAGTTTTCCTGAAAGCCCACGTTGAGAAGAGTAAAAAGAGACCACTCCCACTCTGGACGGTCAAGAAATAAAAAAGTTATAAATTTTTTTAAAAAACTTTTTTCAATGGAAAGTTTCTATAAGAAAATTTTTTTTCTAGATAAAGTGTCCATCCAATAGTTTTTCTGAAAACCCACGACGAGACGAGTAAACCAAGACCAGTCTCAATTTCTTAAGTCAAAAAATAAACAAACTCTGAATTTTTTAAATATGAAAATTCCTTGTGAGATTTGCTATGCAAGACAACTGAAGATGTTTGAAAGTAGGTTAATTAATGTGAGGTTAGGTTAGGTTAAGTTAGGTAGACGGGTACAATAAAAAAATTTTTTTAAATTCTATAGAATGGACACTTTATCTAGAAAAAAATTTTGTTATGGAAATTTTCTATTGATAAATTGCACAATAATTTGCACATTTTAGAAGGGCTGAGAAATACAACTAACTATATTTCTAATGTTTATTTTATTTTAGGCTACACAATTTGCTTGGTAATAAATAACATCAGTTATGCTTTAAACTTCTTCAAGGTGCAAGTGTATTTCTGAAAAACTACCAACATAGATTTTTCTTTTCTTTTTCTTTGCAAATTTTCTTGTTGTTGATTAAGTGATGTTTGCTATGTCAAATATTTGAACTAACGTGCTGGTTGTGTATTGCGGTTATTCTTCAACTCCATACAATTTTCTTAATACAGCAAAATATGAAAATGAAGATTTCAGTATCTGTAATTTATCTTTTCGATACCAAATGTTTAATAATAATTTAAGAACACTTACAACAACCAAAGCCGCACGAGAAAGTGTTGTAAACTTGGCTGCAGTTAAAGAAAGTGGTCTTTTTGATCTTTCCATTATAATTAACAAACTTTTGCGTATTTCCGTACCACACATGTTCCATCCAGACATATAGCAGGCATCTCTTATCTTCAAACTCTAAAATCATTTTATTTTAGAGAGATAATCGTTTGATTTGTTAGAAATAGAAAATAAAGAAATGGACCTTTTTAGTAAATTACGGAATTGACATTAATGATAATACAGGTTTCATAAAACTTTCATATGGTATTTTTAAATTTTTATTTTTGCTAATTCATAGAAAAATATCTAAATAAATATTTCGCGCTAGACTATTTCGTCACTAACTAATCTCTACCCCCCCCCCCACAGTTTCCTACTGTTTACCATTTAGCCCAATCTAAAAGAACCTTTTAATAATCGTAAACGTAACCTCCGTTACTTGTTTGTGGTTTCTATTTTTGGAGAATTTGTAACTTTGTTAATTAATTATAATCGTCAAAGATATTGAAACAATATTTAGTGCAATATTGTAATAGTACAAGCAGAAACTCTTTAAAATTATTTGTTTATGCGTGCTTTAACATCTTTCTAGTCAAAAACTGACAACTAACTGTTGACACTTAACATTGTCACCATTTGCGTCAGTGTTGTAAACCTGACGAATTTGCATATAACCAAAATTATACTCTAGTAGGTCAATTCATATTACAGAAGTACATTTGTGATTCATATGTTTTTCTTAAATTTGTAATAAATACAGGTTCTTGATCTAATATCTGAACAGATTTCTGAGAGAGGGGGCATTTAAGAGTTGTAGTGACGTCACCAAATAAAATTTAATTAAGTTTATTCCTACGCCAAACAAAACGCAAACAAAAAATATTTTAAGGATATGCCCATTTTGACTGATGTTCTTTCACGTCCAATATAAAAAATCAAAAGTCTTAAAAAATCTGAAAAACACATTATTTTTTATTTGTATTAGGGTGTTAGAGATTTTACTTCCTTATTAATTATACTTACTTGAATAATTAGTTCGTCTCCAAATATGCAGTACAAGACAATTTCCGACATTGCTGCGGCAAAGTATGACACTAATACCCCAAATAGAACATTTGATACGGGCGTCTAGAACATTCATAATCATAAGTCATATTGGTTTTTGGTAGAGTAGGTAACTATCAAAATTCTTATTTTGCTATTTTCCTTGGTGAACCATAAATTTTTTATAATGTAGTATGTATAGATTAAAGTAATAAAAATACAATGCAAAAATAATATTTTGCACGACCGCTTCTAAAATTGGTACTTTACAACTCGTCAGTGTCAAAAGTTGACAATTACAAACATTTGGAATCAATTTGACGTATCGCTGTTATAAAGCCGTATCGGTGGCATAACGAATTCATCATAAATAAAATTTCTTATTTGATTCTTCAGTGACGTAACATTTTTTTTTTTATTATAGAGGACTAGCCCACCCCCAATTCTACGCCTCTGGTAAGGATACCAAACGTAAAGCTACGTAAAATAATAGACATTTTAGAATAACAAACATGTAGGAAATGTAGAAAACTTCATTCCGATATTTCATTTTCTTCTTAAAATATTGAAGAAACAAGAAATTTTAAATAGAACTTTGGTTCCCAGTATCTAGGAAACGGTACACTTTACGAAAAAAGATTATATGACAAACAAGATTCAAATTCTGTCGAGGAATGCACCTGCCAAGTATTGCACCAATTTATAAAACACCCCGTATAGGAACTTTAGTCAAAATCGATAGCAGCGCCCTTGGTGTCTCAACCGCAACGTTAATTCTAAAGAGAAGATGATTTTTTGTATAGGTGTTTTATGAAAGTCTGCGTTCTATAACAGTTATTTACAATAACAAGTACAGGAGTTAGGGCCTTATAAACAAGTCGTAGTTTACGTCCGAGCGAGCGTAGTGAGCGAGGCTAATAAACAAGACGAGTTCATAAAGTCTGTATATGTACGAGTTATACAGGCTGTATTTAAAATGGCGTATAATCTGTACACCAGGCGAATCTACATCAAAATCTGAATCAAAAAGGTAAATATGCTGCTCCAAAAAATTAACGCGCCATTATAAAATATCAATAGAACTTTAGCATTAGGAGTTGAATATTTTTATTGAGTAATTTACAGTTAATTACCACTACGTTGCTGTCCAATAAACCAGAAAACATAACAAAAAACAAATTTTGAAAATTAATTTTTTTTTAAATTGAAGAATATTCAATATTTTCACTTCTGCTTCTAATGACAGCCTGACCGAAAATAAGCGATCTTATGTCATTTTGGTCAAGACTATTCCATATTTCCACCAGCCGCCGTCTTACCTCCTCTAGGTTAACAGGAGGATTTGGATAACTCCTTAACCGCCTGCCAAGCATATCCCATAATTATATGCTCAATAGGATTGAGGTTATATAACAAAATCTGGATTCGTCTGAAAACAGTACACGTCTCCAATCAGCTTGCAACCAATCTACGTGCTCCCTAGCAAGATTTAAACGAGCTCTACGATGAGCTGCAGTTAAGAATGGACTTCGCACTGAAATCCGAGGTCTCAGATTAGCCCCGCGGAGACGTTGACGAACAGTTTCTGTGCTGGTTCGGATTTCATGCACATGTTGAAGCTAAGCCTAAGCAGTTATAATGCGTTGCCTTAAAGCGGAAAGCCTTAAAAAACGATCTTGCACATGGGCGTCCGCTCGGTTGTTTCCAGGGGGGGGGGGGGATAACCAACAAATTCATAATATAAGCTATATATAAATACTTGTAAAACATTCAACCGTAAAAATTTCTTGATATTCAGGGGAGGCAAGCGCCCCTCTTTGCCCATAGGAGCGGACGCCCATGATCTTGCACCAATGTTGTCGCCCGATTTCTGCCAGCACCTGGTCTTCTCAAGTGGTTTCCAGTCTCCCTGAATCTCTGAAAATTCGAGACACTGAAGTGTGAGCCACACCAAACCTCTCAGCGATTCTACCGTAACTCCACCCTTCTTCCACCAACACAACTGCTTCATCCCATGTTAAACTCCTTGAATCACGAGGCATGATAATGAAAGAGAGAACTGATCACAAAATTAACTATATTACGTGAATCAACCAACAATAACCTAAAATGAGTACAAGTTTTTAATTCTAGAATTTTGTACCTTTCAGAAACAAATTTGATATGACAACAAAAGAGCTGCAGTCAAGAAGTATCTATGGTTTCTGAACGCATTAAACAATATACTTTTAGAATAACATTCGATACTCCAATAATCGTTCACAGCTGTGAAAAATTTTAAAATTTTCTAGGTGGTGCGTTAACTTCTTGGAGCAGTGTATATTTTTTTGTCTTAAATCTACAGTTTTTAAATTAAAAGTTTTTAGAGCTGACAACGCTGCATGATATTTTACTGTTGCTTTTCGTAAATGATTTCATAGCAACAACAATACAGTATTGAAATATATTTTTTAAGATTCTTGAGTGAAGATTTAACAATAATAAGAAGTGTTAAGAAATAAAACAAAAATATGACCGAATGTTTTTTTTAGTACTTAAACTACACGTAATTGTAATTGTTATTATTAAAAACAAAGAAATTCTAATAAGAATTAGGAATGTTAACAATTTCGTAATGAAGAAATTCTCATCAAAATGGTATTACAATTTCTTTCCCAGTTTTTGATGTAGAACGTGGTGTATATATTAGGCACCATTTTAAATACACCCTGTGTACAAGGTCTTATGTTTGACTGCTACAATTACCTTTTATAAAAAAAATTAATAAAATTATAAATCACTGTAAAATACATATACCGAGGGGAACCAACTCAATCGATCAATGGATCATCAACGCTTTCATCCATTTCAAAATTAGTTCACCTTCAAATATCTTATTTTACTGACACAAGAAAACGTTGAACGTTGATTTTTTATTATAATAACGATAAAAGTTGAACGAGAATTATTTATATTTTATATGTTTAAAGCTAAATACTGATACTAATACTAATTAGTGGCAGCAGCGCTTTTGTGTTCATCTGTTTAGTTATTGAGAATTTAGAGAATTTAAATAGTTGATTGATATTTAACAAGAAACATTTATCTTTCAGTTCTATCTTGTAGCAACCACAAAAGCATTCTTTTCGTACTCTGATCAAGTTACCCAAAACTCTTTGCTTTACCATGTTTCCTACGGTTATTACCCTGTAATTTATTCTAGGTCTTCTCTTAATAGTCTTAATTTAGGCAAACAAGACCCGTAAAGAACGAGAATGAATTTACACTCCTTACTAAGTTTATACATCAAAGAATGGCAAAACTGACCTTTTTGTTGCGTGTTGCATTTTTTCCAGAATTGATTAATTATTAGTGCGAGGGATATACGGTTATCCTGGAACTGTAGGTTTGCACTATTCGAGTATGACTACATCTTGAAAAATAAAATCAATGATTCTCGTCTCTTCTTTCAGCGTCGGTACGTAGGGAGCCATCCATTATAGACTCATGATCAATATGAACTTTTTGGTTATTTAACGAAAGGAATCAGGTCATGAGCGTTGTCGGGGGTGCTTATGTATTAGTCGGTATAACACTTTTCAAAATGAAATAAGCCAGTGTTGTACTGCTAAATAATGTCTTGGGAGTACGTATTCTCTGTGTTAAGACAGTGCCATAGCCCGTAACCAGTGGCGATAGCGTAGCAGATAACTGTCACAGACCTCGGTTCGAAAGTTCTCCAGAACACGTGAAGAGTCCCACCGGACTTCCTAACAAAGCACCGGGGATACACGAATTCTTCTCCGGGAAAAATCCGAGACACAAAAAATGCAGAATAGGAAATTTAAAAACAGGACAATCCTGGCAGCTGTAGGACGAATGATAGCTTTAAACATGCGTAAAACAAATAACCCTTAAGCCGACGGGTGACGTCAGTTAATTGTCTTTGTGTAGAGTTTAATTTAATTTCAAGTTCAGGAAACTACAGTAGGCTCAATTTTTCATTCGAAATAATTCTTTCCTGAAATAGGTTTCGAGCATACGTTCGTGTGCCTGCGTATTTTCTTAGTTCGCGCAACAAGCATGATTAATTAAATTGTCGCCTGCAGTAAATTGAATAGACCTGACTACAAATGAGATTTCCAAAAATACTTAACAATTTTAAAATCTAGGCGGCCCTGTGCTGTTATGACTGTCAAACTTTTGTTACTAAAAAGTTGTTTAGATGTCAAGATGTCACTACACGAAAAAGTATTCGGGAGTTAATCTTGCGTAGATAGGCGGAAGATTCCACAATTTCTTTTCTGGCTTTAGTCAGATTTTGTCAAACGTCCCAGAGAACAGTCCAAAGGTGTCTTAAAAACATCCATAAAACCAGAACTATTGGTGGAAAGTCGCACGACGGTTGACTGATCCGAACTTGTAATCGAAAATTAAAAGCAAAGACTTGTAAGCTGTATGATAAGAAACCATCAATTTCGTCCTGTGATGTAACAATAAAGTTGGTATAAGTCAACCAAATGTATAGAAAATTAAACCGGGGTATGATATTATCACACATAAAAAGAAAACGTTGAAACGAACAATGGAACAGTATTATCATGCTATTAAACGCTTTAATTTCTGTACAACATTTTGCTGGAAAGAAATTGATCTTATCTTGTTATTGACGATGTAACCTATGTAAAAGCAGATTTCAAATCTTTACAGGAAAACCAATATTATTTGTTTTGCAACGGTTCCAATCTGGAGAAGTCTGAAAAGGTTGGTGTAGTCAAAAGATTTGCAAAAAATATGCCAGTATGGAATGAGAAACGTTCTTTCTGTGAGTAAGGGTGCACTGAATGCCAATATTTATGCATCGGAATGCCTAGAAAAAAGACTTATACCATTCATACATAAACACACTTCGTCAACGTTATTTTGGCCCGATTTGGTAAGATGCAGTTATTTATCAAGAGCAATGGAATGGTATAACTTAAATTCTGGCGATGTGGTCCCTAAACACATTAATCCGCCAAACTGCCCTAAACTCCATCCAATTGAAAAATTGAACCTATATCAAGACTAGCCTATAGAAAACAGGTCAAAATGTCAGTTCCGTGATAGATTTTGAATGCAAATGAAATAAGTATACAAATTTAATAATGGACGATTCTGTACAGAAATTAATAAGAAGGCCAAAGCAAAAGAAGAGAATTTAGGTAACGTTTATTAAAAAATTCTATTAATTTAAATCTATTAATCTACTAACATTATAGGAGTAAGCAATACTTACTACAATAAAACTGAATCCACTGATGCAAATAGCAATAATGCTAGTTACAAACTGTGCCAAGAATATATAGGAGAAAATCTCTTCCAGTGTATCAACAAAACTGAAAGTTACATTCTAATAGTGTAAATCAACTACAGTTTTCATTACTCACTCTGTTATAGCAATATGATGACGCACATATGTTCTGACATTATCTCGGATTTTAGTATCAAATTTTGTATAATCCTCTAATTTAACTTCTGTTGAGAACTGCGTTGAAGAAAAATGTTTTACTAAAATCCTTATATTTTTTTCTAATATTTGCAGTTGGGCCGTAGCCAAAGCTATTAAGCTATTTGCTAAAATATCTATATTTACATTATTGCAAATAGCTGCAGCAACTGCTATAATTTGTATAAAATAAATAACCACATAAATAGAAAATGGCAAACATTTAATATCAATCGGCACATCGTATGGTAACGGGCGGCTTGTGTTATTGCTGTCGATAACAGGAAACGCAGCCAAGAATATAATGAAAATTATGCAGGGAGAAAAAAGTAATTTTGTTATACTGACCGAGATAAAAACCGCTTTTTTGATGTATATCTTATTAAAGTCTTCATAGTCTGTAAACAGTGGTTGTTCTAAATCAACAAGTATCTTGCGAAATGAATCTGTTTTGATATATAAAATAATCACTTTAAAGCCGTAATTAAGTAGAGTTATAACGCTAAATAGTTCGTATGATACTTCTGTCGCAGTAGTAGAATCGGAGAATATTTCCAGAACACTTGGTATTAAAAATATCGCCTGAATTGCTAATGAGACGATAAAACCATAACAATTGTACCACATTCCATATTTTTCTTTCGGCCATAAGCCTGATAAAGTCATCATCTTTTTCTGCATTTCAAACGCTCTTAAATATAAATGTTTATCTTTACCCATAATTAAGTCTCGTAAACAGGTATAAAGAAGCACCTGAAATTCGCTCTTATTATTTGTAACTGAGTTTGTTATCCCTTCTGGGTTCTAAAACAACATTGATTATTACACTGTGTAAACTGAAAAGTAAATGTTTCTCTAACTATAAATCGTGATCATATTTACTAAATAAGCACTTGCGTTGAAAAGTAAAAGTACGATAAACGAAAAACTAAATTACCCAATGAAACTTACAAAGAAACTTTTAGAATTAGGTTCTACTTTATCATCAAACGTATAATCACAAACAATATTTTAAATGTTAAAAGCTAAAAAAATTATTAATAAACCAAAATTCTTTTCAGACAATATTCGAATGTTTAACGACACAAACACGCGCCTGTACTTTTTCAGGTTTAGAAATTAATGAATCTGATATTAATATTCATTTTTTCTAGAAAAATATATTTATCGAACAACAAAATATTATAGTAAATAAGTAAGAGAGATTGTAATATTGTAAATGAAAATAGAAATTGCCTATACAGTATGCCCATTTTACGGGCATCATCCCTGAATTACAATTCAGAGGCGGCTTTTCTTTAAAAAGTTCAATGTTGTTAATTGAACCATAGTTTGCTGTGAATTTAAAAACTGACAACTGTTTGACATTTTAAATTATATTCTTGTGGGTCGATTTTACAAACAGCAATAATTATGAAGGTATTCTAATATTCCAAAATAGTCCAGGCAAATTAGACACAAGATTGGAAATGAATCTCGTACTCTTGAAATTTGGCACAGTTGTTCACTGAGGTGTCCTGATGCACATATCAAAAATCCCCGGCGGTGGGGGGTGAGTGGGAGGAGTAAGGAGCCATTTAAAGTGCATTCTTTTCAGTTTTTCTCAAATATCTCGGAATCTATTGACTTACGGTAAAAGTACTTTTTATACAAAAGAGACAAAATTTCCTACAAGAAAGGTTCTATGCATGGTTTTTGTAGGATTGATAGTTTAGGCGTTATGGTGGAGGAAAGGTATGAAAATAATGTTGAAAATCGAAATTTCGCGTGAATATTTTTATTTTTACAGAAGATCTTGATAAAAGGCTGATAACATATAAAAATGTTGCATTAATAACACTAATAATTTAAAATAAAGATCTAGAGCTGTTAAATGGTCTTCTATACTTCTTGACCTTCTACAGTGTCGAATGGGTCGTCTTCCTGCTGTTCGACAAGGTCCACGGAAGCACTGTTGGTGCACATCCACATTTGGTTGAGCATCCAGTTACACATCTGGAGAAAATTGTACTAAGTACTGAATCCGGTGCAAGAGGATCTGTATTCATTACAGGTTCAAGGTTTCCATCTATTCCTCTTTTCCATCCCCAATTCTCAGGAGGCAGGTTGTTGCCCAACCATCTCTGCACTTGTAAGTACACTCTAAAAGAATGTAGCTTTACAGCAATTCTGGTTGGAGGAAGGGACGACAGGTAAGGTTTAAGCTTCTTCGTACTTTCTAAGAACGCGTTGTACCGGAGTTGATGCAGATCAGTCTCTTTTGAGGAAGCATGGTAAACTGCCAGAAACATCTTTTCTCCTGCACCCATCACAACCTCAGGTGTTGATGAAGGGTCATAGAAAGTACCTGCTATTTCTTCAATGGTTGGATCCTGGTTATACAACTTAATGACTGAGGTTTTACCCTTCCTGAATATAGCTAAAGTTGTATCACAACCTCTAAAACTGTGGAGAAACACGATGCAACTGTATAATGGAACCTGTTGTAGCTGTTGAGACGAGAACAGTTCCCTCTCCATGGTTTTATGAAGAAAACGTTGTTAGTAGGTGGCGATCAGGCCATTAGCATCACAATAAGGTCGGCATCCTTTCCAACAACGGTCACACAAGAATTCGTCGCAGCTTTGCCAATTGCAATCTGTATGATGTCATGTGTCTCTATCCCATCAGCATTCATTTTCTCACACAACAACGTGACTAGTCTTGCCTTATTCTGTGCATTAGTCAGGAAATGTTGTTGTTGTATAGTAACTTTCATGTGTTCATCAAAGTTGACATCCGCAGAACTTTTATCCATTCCTCTTCTGTTTTGCTTTAGGACCTTTAGGCTGTCCTTCCTGTCACTAAAACCATCAAAAACTACCGAGAATGTTGATCCAGAATTGCTCTTTGCATACGATATATATTGTTGACAAATATTAGAAAAAGTTGTTCCGCTTCGCAGGCGGTTGAGGAGGAATCCACTATCAAGGACGTTGAAACTTGTAGTAAAGTCTACTGCTGTGTCTGTGCTAGGTAGGAAGGCATAAAGAGCAAATTTTGCCGTTTTTCTCATTCCACCTGTATCGAAGGGTGAAAGTGGGAATGAAGAGACTTCAAGTCGTCATCGTTTTTATTTAGAATTGCGATTTTTTTGGAATAAAAGAAGTAGCTCGATGACCAAAGTTTCACCGTGCACTTTCACTAAATTGGTCATAGCTGCTATGGGTTTTGCCTTGTTCTTCCGTGGTATCTTCAAATCAACAAAATTGTTACCAAGTCCTTTTGCCATAGGTTCTTTACCGATCTTCAGGGCTTCATGACAATTTATTGTGGAATCACCTACAATAGCTGTGGATAGGGACATTAGCTGTTCCGTCTTGGGAAGAGAAGGATGGGTAGTAAACCATTCCAGCAATTGTTTCCGGTCTGCTCCATTTTGGTGTTGGCGTGAGGGCCGTAGATCTACATGCTGCTCTTCTGATTTAAAAACCACTCTGCTAAATTGATCTAATGAAGAGCAGATGGCAGAGCTTATTTGGGCCGCACTTAACTACTTCGCAACTGTTGAATCACTTATTCCTCTTCCTCTAGTTAGCCCTCCAGTGATTTTAATCTCTCGCATTAATGTTTGCTCAATTGTAAGATCAGACCATAACCCAGCCCAGAAGGAGTCACTTCTTATAGCAAAGTATCCCTCATTTACAACCTGTATCAATTCATCTGGAACTATTTTAGATTCAAGGTGAAGCATATCAACAAGGTATAAATGAGCAGATTTGGCGTCTGTAACACCTGCCACTTGTTAATTTCTATGAGGGACTCGCAGTGAAATACTTACGAAGTCAAAGTCATAAACGCATCATATCTTTTGTAACACTGTATCCTGCCTTACCTCCTCTAACAGTTCTAACTCGATAATAATTGAACCTTATATTGAATTATAATATTATTAATACAACATTTTTATATGTTATCGGGCCTTCTATCAAGAGTTTCTGTAAAAATAAAAATATTTACGCGAAATTTCGATTTTCAACATTATTTTCATACCTTTCCCCCACCATAACTCCTAAACTATCAGTCCTACAAAAAACATGCATAGAACCTTTCTTGTAGGAAATTGGGTCTACTTTAACTTTGTATAGAAAGTACTTTTACCGTAAGTCAATAGATTCCGAGGTATTTAAAAAAACTAAAAAGAATGCACTTTAAACGGCTCCTCCCCACCCCTCTCACCCCCCCCCATCGCCGGGGATTTTTGATACGTGCATCAAGACACCCCAGGAAACAACTGTGCCAAATTTCAAGAGTACGTGAATCATTTCCGAACTTTGCCTTTTTTTTTCTCTAATTTGCCTGAACTAAAAAGGCTGACATGATACTTATACTAGAAGAGTACATAAAAAATATAGATTTCATTATTTATTTGCTTTAGTGTTACTTTAAGTAGTAGTGTTTTGTTGTAATTTAAATTAATAGATTAACAGGTTTCATAATGACCACATTTCTTTGGTCCAATATCTAACAGAATTTTCGCTTACAGTTTTACCACTGTTTAAGAAATAAGTTGCTAGCACATGTATTAATTTCAGATGAAGCAGCTTTTTCAAATAACGGATTTTCAAAGTTAACGTATGGTGTGGCATTCTTGTCCTTAGATCTCATTTTTTAAATGATATTTTAAATGTATTTAGATGT
>VTPC01091186.1:56578-77750 GCA_011009095.1 Ignelater luminosus
AAAAGTTAAATTTTTGAGTCATAATTTTTCTAACTTTCTCCGGATCTAATTTGTTTAATCACTTGTAGGAGTGGATGGAAATGACTAAGATTGATAGAGTAGCTATGAAAGATTATAAAATTATTATTACCTTCAAATTAAAACTTTCCAATAGTGCGGTGTTCACATTTAAATGGGGAAAAACGTCCAATTGGGTGAAATTATGAAAAATGGCAATATCTCAAAAACCGTGACACTTTGTATAATAGTATATTAGGTTAGATAAGTTCCAAATCATGTCTTCTACCACCGTTTTTCGGATATACGGCGGTGAACCAAACACCCTGTATAAAATTTTAAAATTAATGGGTTATGAATACTAACATGTTAACGGACGAAAAACTTTATGTAAACAAACACGTGTCGTTGCAGCCGAAATTACTTTCTTGCACAATCGGGTGGTTTTGTGAACTTACGAGTCATGTATTGCGGGTGGTAAGTTAATTTTACCCCCTGCGGGGATTAAGTAATAAAAAGATTTATTTCATGATGACTTTTAGCGATCATAATAATAAAAACAGCCACTGCGTTCTTTTTAATTTTAAAAAATTGATCAATTTCCTTAAATTTTGCAATTTAACTTAGAAACTCGATTGTGCAAAAAACGTAAGCATCTGGGCGTTAATACAACCGGTTTCGGGTAAAATTACCCTCAAATCGGTAAAACGTACTTACCGCCCTCGTTGCTTAAATAACTATTTTAAAAGAATTCTTAGTTTTAAAGTTCCAATGACGTGACATTCCTGTACCTCGACGAAATTTGGATTTATCAAAATGGAAGCAGCATTCGTCGATGGCTACACGAAAAAGTAATCCAGTCAAAATAAAAAATGATGGGAAAAGATTTACCATTTTACAAGCGGGGTGTGATTCTGGCTTTTAGAAGGGTGCGACTTGCCTTTGTCAAAACTGAGAGCAAAATTTCAAAAACGAAGCTGTGAAAATTTTGAGCTGACAAAAGTAAGCAATGCGTAATTGATCCTTTCTTTTCTAAACTAGTATTTTGTATTTTCCTCTGGCAAATTACTTACTGATGGTTCCATCATCAAATATGATGTACTCTACTACTGTACTTTCTAACTTACTCCACATAACTCCACATAGATAAAAAGTACTTATCAAAAAATATAAAAAATTGTGACAGTACGGCCTATAAACTAAAGACATAAAAATTACTAAAGATGTTAATTCCATTTTATATAAAACTGACAACATTGCATTTGTAGGTGTTCTGTTACGCAACCTAACCTAAAATTATTTAAAAAGCCTAACCATACATGTAAGACCAGTTTAAACTGAAAAACTAGTGTTCACACTGCTAAATTGGATGAATCTTCATGGCCAGTTCTCGTGTAAAAAAAACTGTGGACGCATATTTGTAAACCCATTTGATAGCTATCTTGTAGTCAGAAACCTTTGGGATACCCTGTATAAAACTTCGGTGTTAACCTACAATTTTGGGACGTTCAAAATTCAAAGCCGAAGCCCAAAGGTATTTTATTTTTGAAGTTGTAAGTAGTACATAAAAAAGTATCATTTTCTTTCATATATTACAATACAAATAGGTAAGTAAAATCAAAACTTCAAATTCCAATTTATTTCAGAAAATACGAATATTCACGTTTCTAATTAATTTATAGAACTTATAAATTACAACACATAACAGTAAGACAATTATAATGAACAATATCTCACTATACTAACAACTAATGGGATAAAACTATTTCAATCGATTAGAAAGGCTCACTTGTAAACCGAGGGCAATTTTACCAATTTCAGCAACATCACAAACCTTACACACCATTCCTTTAAATTCAGGAAAATAGCTTGTGTCGCAAAGAGGGCAAATTTCTTTTTGCTGCCCTTTATAGACTGGCCTGTATGTAATTCCACATACATCGAAAGGATTATGTTCATCGTATTCCAACTGCAGTTCATCCACTGGGTTCATATCAGAAACTTGTAAAATTTTTCTAGTTTGTTGAGCTATTTCTTGTCGAGGCCCCAGATCTAACAATCGCTTTGCAAAAGATATTGTTGTCTTATAATTTTTCATTTTGAAACACACATGTAAGGCAGTTCTCAAGGTTAGTATTAAATGAACTGGTTGTAGATTGCAATGCGTAAAGTATGCTGCCATTTCACATTGGCGTTTTTGATCCTCAATTGTTGACTTTGGTAAACTTTTGCGTAACAATTCCATTTTTAAAGCTACAATATATTCATGACATATTTTTAACAACTGCTTCGCTTCCAATACTTCTTGCTTATTAGAAGTAGAAATTAAGGAAATCTTTAAAAGTAATAACTTAAAGCTTTCAAGGGCTTCAGCAAATTTCCCATTTGTTGTTAAACAGTAACATTCTTGTAACATTTGCAGTAAGTCAGTAAATTTTATTTTATGTTGCAAATAGTAATGTTTTGATGGAATATTATTTTGCCATGCTGAAAATGTACGAGAACTGCTAAAAAGACTTAAGAATATGCGCCGATATGGATTAAAGTCAATAACACCCAACTGATTGTGTAAAAGTTGAAAAGCAGATTCAAATGAACCTCTTGCAATATGATCAATGGCAGAATTAGAATTAACAATCGGTGATAAATTGTGCATTGGCAACTTCACGGTATCTTCTTGAATTGGGATTGAAATATCTAAATTGGTATCTTCCCAACCAATACCATTCAGGCATTCTGTATTAGAATAGGAAGTGTCTTCATCATTTTCTACCCAATCATGGTCAGGGTGAATATCAGTTTGGGGTAATAAAATACTGTTTTTAACCTGGAGTATGTTTTCAAAAATACTATGATTAACAGTAAGTAAGGGCCAGTTATCATGTATTTGTTGAATAGGAGGAGAGGGTCGAAGAAATTTAGCAGAAATATCCACGTTTGTAGAATCTTCCCCATTATCAAAACCATATGTCTCAGCAGTTAACTGAGCCATATTATGCAGTGTACAATCTTCATATATTTTTATCATTTCATTGTAATCACCTAATAATAATGCACTTTGAAATTGAGAAGATTTTTGTTTTCGAACCTTAGCAATTTTCATCATTTTATGAAGTTTCTCTAGATTTCCTGTTATTAAATACAAAAATGATAACTTATCAAATGCTTTTGTTCTTTGATAGCATATCTCAACAACTTGATGGTTACCATACATTAATGCTGCATCTGCTAATTTTAACCAAAATACTTTGTTGTCGAGAACTTTAGCTGCTTCCAGAGCTATGTCTATATTACCACATTCTAAAGCAAGAATAAAACGTGTTTTTTCATCTTTTACATAATGCAATGCCACTTCAGGATAGCCTTGTTGATGTAAATATGAAATAATTCCTTGACCAACCAAATGTGAATTTTTTACCATTTGAAACACTTCTTCATATTGATGTTGAATTAAAGCAAGTTTAAATCTGTATTCAGTGGTATCAATTAATAAGATTTTTGATTTGCATTCACGATCTAAACAAAAGATTTTACTTTCCTTAACTTTTGTTATGTAAATTGGTAAATCCAAAGTGCGAATTATACCATGATCCCCATTTAGCAAAGCGTATTTAATGTGATGACTAGTAGTATAAATAAAAACTCCATTTTCATCCCAACCTCCAGATTTCACACGCACATGTTCACGTAGATTACACAAAACTTCCAATTTTTTATTACAAATGACTATAACATGCTTTGCTAATAAAGCTAAATATTTCATATCAGTAGACCACACAACAGAACGGCATTTTGTAACTTTTACTTGCCCATTCGTGTGTTTTTGTTGAATGTCAAACAAAGTCACATTGTCAGCATCTCTTAACAATAACATCCCAGTTCCAGCATAAAAGATTTCGTCACATGTTGGAATCTGAATTTTCTTTACAATTTCATTTTGCATATTTTTAATTACTGCATTACCAGATTTATCAAGAACAACAAATCGATTTCTGGCAACCCACAATGCAGTTAAACCATTTGCTCTTTTATTTTGTGATTCTTTGTTACTATCAGACAACTCTTGTTCTTTTGGCAACATGAATAGATCATAATAACAGTTATCAAAATTGCTTGATCTTGAATATAATAAAACAGCATTTTCAGCTGCATTAAAATAAATACCATAAACTGGTATCTTTCCACTTCTTATTTGAGTTACAGCAACATCTTTTGATGTTGTAAAATCTAACTTACGTAATAACCTATCTTTCACGTAATATAAATAATTTCCATGCATGGTATAAGCAGGGCGTTCCCGTTCAAGTTTGAAAACAATCATTCCACCATCGTGGCCAGCAGCAAATAAGTTGAGTGTAGGATGTGCAATTACTATCCAGAATCTTTCATGTTCTCTACGAAATGTATATAAACAAGTACGTTTTACCATATCCCATACTCGAATGCTTTTATCTTCACTATTAGAAATTAACAATTCCTGTTTTGGATGGAATATAGCACATGAAACATTATTGTAATGGCCCCGACAAGTATCAATTTCCCATGCTTTTGAATCGTTCATTCTCCATAATTTTACCTGTCGATCATCAGCAGCTGAAACAATTAAAGGTAACGTATGGTGAACACTAGTCCAATTAACCCCACGATCATGACCTTCAAGTACATGTTTAACTACAGCATCGGGTTGTCCAAATAATTCAGTATTTGCAGGATTTTTCAAATGTTCTTCTAGTCCAGCTGGACCAGGTGCTACATTTTTTTTTCTTAGACCTGAAATATCCCATACTCTTACAGTTTGATCAAGTGATGCTGAAACTAGCAGATCTTCTGTAGAGTGAAACGCAGCACACATAACGTAATGGTTATGACCAGTTAAAACACAAATACAGGTGCGACTCTGCCAATTCCATATACGAACAGTTTGGTCATCTGAAGCCGATACTATCCAAGGATATTCATGATGAAACATTGTTGTTCTTATGTAATCTAAATGGCCTAGCAAAGTAAATATACACCGCTTCAATTTGTAATTCCACACTTTAACTTTATAATCATCACCACCAGACACAAATAAAGGTTGTTGATTATGAAAGCAGATTCCTCGCACAGGTCCATCGTGCTCATCAAATTTTTCTAATAGTGTACACATTCGATAATCCCATAACTGAATTATACCTGTATGTAAACTTGCAAGAATCCATGGTCGTTTCGAATGAAAAGATAAACCCTTCACTCGAGCAGATTTCGTTTCAAACTTTGTCAGCATGCTGTTGAATATTTTCTATTTATGTTACTGGGAAAATTATTCTTGCTTCATAAAATAAATCTGATATTGTGCAACAGTGGTTGACAGATCTAACAATTGCCTAAAATACATTTGGCAGGTTATATAAGCCCCTTCAAATAATTACATGTTACAAATTCGAAAATTACTTACAATAATTATTGGATTAAAACGATTTCATTATTTTTATTATTATTTAAATATCTTTAGTCACGCAATAATTTCAACTTACGCGCAACACAAACTTCAAATTGTCACAGTGCTGCCAACTATCGCATTTGAAAAATTCTTCGACTAATATTGTACGTTCGGGTGGTCGCACTAGTGCGCACTTGATTTGCATTTTTTCGGTGCCGCGCCTTCGCACATATGAATTCTTGGCAAAAATTATTTTAACTGAATTTTTAATATTAATGATATTGATAAGTACAATATTTTTAAATGATAATATATAATATTTTAAAACTATATACATGTGTACGAGGGCGGTTCAATAAGTACCCGTGTTAGAAATGAAGACACAATTTTTTTCAAAATTTTTTTTTTATTTTTTACCGTAGTTTTCTTTTAGAAATATACACTTCTCCCAACGTTCCTGCCATTTTTTTAACCCCTCCAAAAAATAGGATTTGTCGAACTCTCCAAAATACGCCTCTATCTCGGCGATGACTTCCTCGTTTGAGCTAGATTTTTTTCCCGTGAGCCATTTCTTCATGTTAGGAAACAAGAAAAAGTCGCAGGGAGCCAGATGGGGTGAATACGGGGGGTGCGGCAGCAATTCATAAAGCAATTCGTGCAGTTTGGCGGCGACAACTCCGGATGAATGTGCTGGTGCGTTATCGTGGTGAAACAGCACTTTTTTTTTCGCCAAATGCGGCCGTGTCTCCTTCAATTTTTTGTCGAAACTGTCTAATAACTCACTGTAGTATTGTCCAGTGATCGTTCTGCCTTTTTCTAAGAAATCCATGAGGATGACGCCGTTCGCATCCCAAAAAATCGTCGCCATGACCTTTCCGGCTGATGGAACCATCTTCGCCTTCTTTGGAGCAGATTCACCGAGAGAAATCCATTGTTTTGATTGTTGCTTAGTTTCTGGCGTGTAATGATGAATCCAGGTTTCATCAACGGTGACGACTCGACGCAAAAACTCCTTCGGATTTCGCTTAAATTGCTCCAAACACTGCTTCGAAGTTAACAGCCGCATCCGCTTGTTGTCCACCGTTAGCAATCGCGGCACCCATCGCACCGACAATTTTTTCATCGCCGACTTATCATGTAAAATATTAATTGCCGTTCCGGTCGACACACCTACGGCCTCTGCTACTTCACGCACTTTCGCTCGTCGATCAGCGAGAATCATGTCGTGGACTTTTTGAATGATTTCCTCGGTAACCACGTCTGCCGGGCGTCCTGGTCGCTCCTCATCAAAAACGGATGTTCGCCCACGTTTAAATTCGTTGAACCAATATCTAACTGTGGTCATAGATGGCGAAGTGTCCCCATAAACAGCATCCAACTTTGCTTTTATCTCCTCGCATTTTTTCCCGTCCAAAAACAGAAAGCGAATTACCGAACGATACTGCTCTTTTTCCATCTTAGCTAAAATTACGAAACACGTCTTACTCAAATGGCTGTCAAATCCAAACTAACCTATCAATCAGTCTGCAATATAACACCAACTTCCCTCAGGAACGCCTTCTGTCGTCAAACACGGGTACTTACTGAACCGCCCTCGTATATCAAGAACTAATACGTTTAGAAGGTTGTGAAAAATTATCTCCGATTTCGGCGAACATACTATTGGTTTCAAAATGAACTAGGACACTTTAATTTCCCCATTGTAATATCTACATTTAATTTCGGCTATGATATCTTTACCCATAGATTATTTGACCGATAAAGTCACATCTACACTACGAAAAATACTTACATTTTTGAATCATAGTAGTTGGCCAGTGTCCCAGTTCCGTTTGAAACCAATAGTACATATGTGTATAGACGGCACGCGCAATCCCGTCTTAACATGTTATTACATGCTACCAGGCATCCGAGATCTGGTCTTCTTTGTTTCAGCAATTGACTTAGAAAGTGTGACTTCATCGGCCAGTGTTGTTATGATAACACGTTCCAAACAAACCAACAAAAGCATTGATGACGACACTACTTGCGCAATGATTGACTGAGAAAGTGTGACGTCATCGGCTAGTGTTGTTATGGTAACACGTTCTAAACAAACCAACAAAAGCATTGCGCAGTGAATTGGTCGCGTCTGTGACTGCTTACAGCAAGTTTATTCTCCTAATATACGCTGCGGCTGAAATATAGTAGTTTTTTCAGCATGACGTCCTCAGGTACAGCTTAGCATATTACTTTTAAGGTTAATTATTATGTAATACTTACTAACATATTATAATATTAGTAAATAGAGATACATTAAAAAAACTATAATTTAGAAGTGTAACTTTTGTTTATAATAATTTAATTGATATTAGTGCATATTATGTGTGCAATTTTATTTTATTTTGTTTCTTTATAACTTGTTCTCGGATACTAAAAAAAGAAATGCTGCGCATATTTGCGCCATTTGAAGATAATGTTTATTTTAATTAAAGATACTCTCTGGTTTGGAGTGCCTAAAGAAATAGAGATTTTTCATGATTTTTTTGTGGAAAATGGTTAATGATATTAATATTCTGTTTTTATGCATAGTTTATCTATACTTTTAACGTTATACTTGAATTTTCATATAGCAAAACAATGTCGAGTGGTCGAGATATCTGAGACATAATATTGTTGCGAGGTATGTGCTTGACATTACTAATCTCGGTAATATTTTAATTATTTTCTTTAAAATGGTAACCTATACGAAAACAAAATGAAAGAGGCCTTTTTTGTTTATAATTGAATGGTAATTAATAATAAAATAACACTTTCAAAAAAATCAGTGGCATAACAATTTGTTCGTTAAAATTGTATCGGAACGTAGCCATATCTACGCCACTGGTTAAATAAAAAAAACTGTTTAGGTCAAAGTGTGTTTTTATACTATAAAATTCTATATCAAAATTTAGTGTAATATCTCATGGTTTCCGAAATTTTTGGTAAAAACCGAAAAAAAAATAAAAACTTCAACACCCTGTATATTTAAAACCAAGCATTTTAGGACATACATTTATAGGAACTTTTCGACTTAGAATTGGCCCAACAATCAGCTATTAAAATAAGTACATAACATTAAGTAACACCCTGTATATTTATGTAACTTGAGAAAAAATTACATTTTAAATTTGATATTATTATTATAAAATCTTGTACTTATCATTAATATTAAAAATTCAGTCAAAATAATTTTTGCCAAGAATTCAGATGAGTGGCCCCAGTGTGCTTCGGTTAGTAGATTGCACCACCACAAAACGAGTGCCGTACACTGCACTTTTTCGGGTCGCTCTAACTTACGCTGTTTTACTTCGCGGTGCATCTAGCATTTGTGTAATTTCAAACTATAAAATGGCGGGTTTATTAAAAGGTTTGATTGTTGAAGAGTTAGCAGAGTCAGAATATATTAAATTATGTCAGACACCTGCAATTCTGATAAAGAGTTGTTCAATTTTGCGATGGAAAAGGAAGAGAGGCCTACAATCGAAAATTTTGTAAATATTGCACTTTTACTTAGTAATTGCTAAATGTTAACACTACACAAATTTTTTTATAAAAGAATACTTGGAAGTAATACCTACTTATTCATTTTCAAACTAACTACATTTTTCGGGGGGCAATAAATTCTTTGATTTGAGTTCAGGTGCGAATTACAAATTTTCAATTTGGCGCGGTTGTTGCCGTACTCGCGCGGTGCCTGCGCAACTCGATCACGTGATTACTTTGCCTCGGTGCATATTCAGTATGTACTAGCTCGGTACTAGTGCGGTGTCACCCGAACGTGTCATAACCTAAGAAAAATTCCTACTTTAGATGAGAACAACGAATGAGAAGGCCATTTCAACCTGATAAAAATTCAAAATTATAATTTATAAACTGACCCTGTGCCAGTGACGACATCATTTCAACTAAGATCAACTGAACTAAGATTGAAGTGAGATTTAACTAACCTTGCTGTGAAGTAAAAAAAACACGCAAATACAACCTAACCTTAAATTTGTAACATTTATTATGTATTAAAAGCAATTAAAAATGTTTATCTACGACTCTTCAATAATATAGTCGTTATACGCGTAACCATAGGGATATAACCATACTCATTAAACCGTAGTGAATTATATGGATTTTATTCATTGGCGGTGTTTTTTTGGTTGCCTATTTATAGATATAAACAAAAACAGAAATTGTTATAATCTCAAACTATTTATCGTTAACAAAAAATTTGGACATTGTCTTCAGAGGATCTTTGTATTCCAAGTCTAAAACTCTCTTTGTGAAGATTGTTTACTTTCATTGACTTCTACATATTCAAGAATTTGGACATCGCCTCCCTCAGGGGAATCCACCTCCGGATCTTCCTCAGAAGTGTTAGAATCGTAGATAAAACGTCATATTCGACTCGCACATAGTGGGCATTATGTGCTCGTTAAATAATATACTATTATACAGTAGTTATTACTTTTACATAACCTTAATGCTCAAAGAGCAACACTCGGCTTCATTCCATGTGCATCAACCTAAATGTTTCATCCCGTCTCAATTCAAACTTAGTTCAAAAGCTAGCTAAGGGAGTAAAATATCTTAGTTTGTAGTAATTGTTGGTAAAGTTAAAAAAAACTGCCTAAAAAAAGAAAAGGAAATTTTTTATGCCTTAGGTGATGATAGTTTTCTCCTAACTTTTCTCCAAATTGATTTTACTGCTCTCTGCAATTCGAAATTTTGCACATACCCCCTTTTAACAATAACCCCTTCAATTCTATATAAGGAAAATTGATGCATTGGCACAATTAAGAATCGGACTCTTAATCACGCTGCTTTCGAAGTGGTTGTAAATGAGTCTTAATATTCTTGATGAGGATTTCTGCTTCTTGTCAAACTGAGAATTTTCCAAAATTTAAATATTTTCTTTTGTATTCGGGAGATGTTCGAACATGACTCAAGAGTAAACTTCCCTATTTTTAATATACAGGATGTCTCCAAAAGTTTGCATAAACCTTAAGCGTTATCAAAAATTACAAAGATACAAAAAATATTTCTAAAGAAAATATCTTTTTGGAAAAAAAATTGAAAGTTCTCAGCCTAGGCACTAAGAAGTTATCTCCAAATTTGTATTGCAATATTTTTGTTTAATACACTTACAACGTACTGATGAAGACCAAAACCATTTCGAAACATGACTTATAGTCACAAAAGATGCCATACCAAAAATTATAAAAATCGATCAAAGCCTACTATTTGTATATGAAAATTTAATTTTTTTTCAAAAAATTTTCATGCCTTTTACCGACTTAACGAGACAATTTTGGATATAGGTAAGCTGGGTTAAATCTTCTTATTTTTAGTTATGTCCCAACCTTTTAGAGACACCCTATATGTAAAAATGCTACTTGGATAAGTTGTTTAGAATTAAAAGGAAGTGTCAAATATGAAATCACAGCCATTTAGGCCTTGATTTTACTTATTTCTTTACATTTTTTTCAATTCGAATCTCAATTAAAGCGAGTTTGCGTGAGGAAGTCTAAACAAAAGCTAAAGTATAACAATCATAAAGGTTTCAATTTAAAAATTCTACCTGATAAAAACGCCCAAAAAAGAATCTTGTGTGTCAATTTGAAAAGTCTCAGTAGGCTATATATCTGAAACCGCTTCGGTAATATGAAAGCAGAAGTAGAATGATGCCTAACCTCAAGTAAAAAATCTTGAAAGGTAATTCCCCACTTGCAATACCTCGTTGGAAAGAATAACAATAGCAATATTTTGGTAAAGACAAAATTCAAATCGGCCTACTTCGTCCAAAGTTATAGCACGAAATATCTTGTTTTAGGGCTGAATATAAATCACGTTATCCAAATAAGTGAGCATACAGTCAGTCACAAAAGTCTACATACAGTTAAGAAATTGACATAATCTCTGAAACAACGCAGTTTTAAGAATTTATATATTTATTACTTAATTATTTGAAGCATACAATGAAAATGCAAATACAAAACATATCTAATACAAAACAATACTTAAGGCAAATACCATGTCACAAAAGTCTACATACAAGATGCTAGAGCAAGTGAAATTATTATTTGGTCGGTTTTTATTTTATGTTTAATACTTGGTAGGTCCTCCACCTGCATCAATAACGGCCTGTAATCGCCTAGGCATAAATAACACAAGATTTTTAGTGACGCTGCTGGAGATTTCTGTCCATGCTTTCACTAATGCCTTTTTTAAAGATGCTCGGTTAGTAATGGTATATTTCCACACCCTTCTTTCGACTTCATCCCAAATATGCTCAATACAATTCAGGTCAGGTGACTCGGGGGGAGAATGCAACTGTTTGGGGACATTGTACAGGATCCACTCCTTCACAATCCAGGCGGTATATTTCGGGTCATTATCCTGTCGGAAGACCCACTGGTTTCCAAGACCCAGATCTTCTACAGATGAAACCAGATCATCTTTCATTATGTTGAGATACTGTGTACTATTCATTATATCTGCAACAAAAACTAATTTACCAACTCCGCCATTGATCCCCAAACCATCACATTCCCTCTCTCTCTTACGGTAGGCACTAGATTTTTAATTTGCAATACTTCATTTGGTTTACGCCAAATCCTGCCCCTGTCATCAGAACCAAAAATGTTGAATTTACTCTCGTCAGTGAATAACATGGTCTTCCAAAAGTCAAAACCCATATTAACTTGCTGAATAGCAAACACAAGCCTCTTTTGTTGATTTTGTTTAGATATCAGAGGTTTCTTGCGAGGCACCCTACCATGAAATCCTGCATTTCTTATAATTCTTCGTACTGTTTCAGCATGCACAGTCTTATTAATGGTCTGTTTAATGTCTTCCGCTAATTTCCGTGCACTTATCTTAGGGTATGTCGTTACGTTTCGTAAGATTGCTCGAACATCTCGCGCATTTAATTTTCTAGGCCGGCCAGATCTAGCTTTATTAGTTGTTGTTCCTGTAGTATTAAAGTTTCTTATAATAGTCTGAATTGTTGCTCGACTCTTTTCCACGATTTCACCACGTAATTTTACTATCAAATTCCGAACATTATTGAAATTTCTTTTCTACCCGACATTATTACTGTAAAAATATTACATAAAAACGATGTACGTCTACCTGGCAGTTCCATCTAAACTAATGCCATCAAATTTTGTTATATGCAGTCAACACAGTCAGCAAATATCGTATTACCGCATAATATGCGTCGTGTATGCAGATTTTTGTGGCGTCCGTTATCTTTATTTTAGTCTACTACATTAAGGAATGATTGCTTATCTGCTTTAATTATTCTAAGAATTGGTAGATTAAATTAGACAAAACAATATATTTAAGATTTGTTTTATTACCTGTTTGAGTTTCTGGGACATTGTCAATTTCGTAACTGTATGTAGACTTTTTTTTGTCTTTATTGTGCAAATTAACAAGTTTCTAAAAATGATACACATTGAGCAAAAAAGAAATACAATTATTAAACACAAAGGGCGAAGTTCAGTAAGCAACCAAAGTTGCTCCTTGCTCTTCCACTTAACCGTTGAACCATTTAACCGTTTCTAATTTGTTACTTATACGTTCTCTTCTATTTATTCCATGTACAAGACGAAGGCAAGAGTTTTGAACTACCTGTATTCTTCTAGAGCACTCCCTCATCAGGCAGGGTTCATAGACGGAGATACAAAACGAAAAGTGAGACAATACTAAAGAGTTACAGAGCATTATTCTAGATTGTTGTATTAGTATACTCCTGATTCCAAAAATATGTCGTAGATTTGAGAAAGCACGTTGCAAACAAAGTTTGACATGATTAGAAAAACTCATATCCACATCAACGTAGATTTTTTGTAGAGTTGACATATTCTAGTTTTTGATCTTCAATTTTGATTTCTAGAGATGCCTGAATTTCCTCTCTTATTTTGGAAGAAACATTGAACAGTAAAAGCTTAGATTTCTTTGAATTTATATTTAAGGAGTATTCAACTGCACTGCTAATTTGTGACTAACTGTATTGTTTTAATGTGTATTTTGCATACAAAACAAATGAAGGTATGATTTTATAACAAATGATTTAAATTGAACTGTTATTAGAAAGACAAAACAGTCAGCAGGAACAACACGTAATAAATGAAGAAAGACTACTTTATTAAGTATAGGCAGCTGCCTGAAATGAAGGTATAAGTAACTTTATAATCCAGTACACACTTTAACAACTTTAATAACTTATTGTTGGCGTGAATTCAATATACGTTACTAACTAATAAGAAATAAAATTTGAAAGAACTATTAGAACTATTTTGGAAATTACATTCAAAGACAATTTAAGTGATGATGAAATGCAGGACTTTTAAATTTGTTTTTTTCTTTGAAAGAATGGAAATATAGGAGTTTATTGTATTGTATTATTTATAACCAAAATTTAAAATTGTAAGTATTATACTACTATCTATTAAATTATTATTATCTATTTTTAATAGGTACTGCACAAGGTCGCCTCGTGTAAGCGTGCAGATTGTTTACCGCACAAGAACGGCCAATCAGCACTTGGTTAGTTAAAAGAGACGGCATTTTGATTGATCCGATAGGGTGATCCACAGTGACATAAAAGATAACCTAGCGGCTCTGGCACTGCATTTTGAAATTAGTCTGTTAAGAATCTCCATTTGTTTATCTTTCATCATCCTTTTCATGTAATTATACAGAGCCATAACAGAAAATCAACAAAAAGTGGTAATATAAAAGCAGTAGTAGGTAGGAGTGATGTCGTTTAAGGTTCAAACAGATAGGAAGATAAAACACAATTTTTTGTTCATTTGATTATCTTTTCTTATCTTTAGGCAGTTCTGCACTTGTTTAAAACAAGCGTTCTGCTAACATTGCACTATATTGCTAGAAAGTATTGTACTCATACTGATGAAACATAAGAAACAAGTAAATTTTATTTACATATTTTTATCATAAAAAATATAAACAACCTTAACTGATATTACATTTCTCTTGAAACAAACAAACTGTGTATTGGATTAATATGCGTGGTTTTTGACAAAAAGACATTGGTCACCGGCTTGTCCTTGAGCACCACCTATGTATTTACCCAAAGCGGCTTCACCATTGACCTGAGAAATAGAAAATAGATGTAATTTTAACCTGTTTTTATAGATACCTATAAAAGAGATACCTTTGCACGTTTCAATAATTCAGCTTGTCCAGCAGCGACATTTGCATCTTTACCACCCCATGCGCGAAGTACGGATGCTTGAAGGGCACGTCCGTAGCTGAAGCTAAGAGCCCATGGTTTCTTGCCCTGGTATCTAGATAAATATTTTATTGGTAATTTTAATGATGAATAATTGACACTAGTGTATACTAACTTATTAATGGCATCTAAATTAACAGATGCTTCTTCTTCACTTTGTCCGCCAGACAAGAATGTAATACCAGGTACGGCAGCGGGAACTGTGCGAGATAATGCAGTTACTGTAGCAGCGGCAATTTCCTGTGGGCTGCATTTTTTAGAATGAGATTGTCCTTGTGTTACCATGTTTGGTTTTAGTAGAGTTCCTTCGAGATAGACATGATGGTCATTAAGAGCTTTATAGACTGCAGCTAATACAGTTTCAGTAACTTTTTGGCAACGTTCGATGTCGTGATCACCATCAATTAAGATTTCTGGCTCGACGATAGGAACGAGTCCGCTAGCTTGGCAGATTGAAGCATAACGAGCAAGTACGTTAGCATTTTCCAAAATTGCCTGATATGAAGGGGTATTTTTATTGATTTTCAATACACATCTCCATTTAGCAAATTGGCAACCATCTTTCTTGTACTGAATACAGCGTTTGCCCAAATCATCAAGGCCTAGAAAAGCAAATATTACATTTAGTAATTTTTTAAAAATTGTTTAAGGATAATACCATTAGTACTTACCTTGGGTAGTGCATTCGTCTTCAGATCCAAATAATGGGACAACTCCCGTATCGACCTTGATTCCGGGAATGATTCCCGTTTGTTTTAAAAGTTCAACAAAAGGAGTACCATTATCAGCTTTTTGGTATAAGGTTTCATGAAACAAGATGACGGCCGAAATGTGTTGTGCAACAGCCTTATCTGCAGTGAATAGTAATTGTCTATACTTGCGTCTGTTTTCTTCGTTGTTTTCCAATCCAATATTAGCCAAACGTTTTCCCATAGTTCCCACAGATTCATCGGCAGCCAAAATACCTTTTCCTGGTGCAACGATAGCATTTGCAATTTGACGAAGTTCATCCTGCAATGCAGGTGATGGATAATTAAAGTAGGTGGTCATTTCGGCTGCCTTGTCTCTTTACACTAGTAGCACCAAATAACAAGTGACGAAGTTTATTTTTATGTTTGCCTGGATTTTTTATCGAGTGTGGAAACTTTGAACTTTAACCACGATTTATCTTGAAGAATAATAAAATTAAGTGTGATAAGCGTTTGCCAGGAGATAGTAATTAAAAATAGAACGCTATTGCGTTAGGGGGCTCGACACCGCGTCAAATAACGACACAGACTGTTTAAATCATTTTCTAAAACGGTGTTAAGAGAAAATTGTTATTTGTTGTTGGGGAAAAGTAATTTGTTTAATTGACTTGTTAAATTCCTAAGCAGTATGTTAGAAAGTAAATCCGTTTTACATACATTATATTAGAATCACATTTTACTCGATTATAAAATAAAAATAAAAAGAGATAACATAAACATAAAAATTTTGTAAAAATTGCTCGTAAATTGAAATCAAAGTTCAAAAATTGTTTAAAATACAATAATCTACATAGTCTTTACAAACTATTTACACTTACAGATAAGATATAATAAGAAAAAAATATATAATACAATTGCAATTAAGGTATGCTATGAGTATAAAGAATTCTACTTTTTAAGATTACAATTAAATGTATAGTTTGTAGTTTTCCACATTGTCAAAATGCCTATTTACCCATTTTGTATCCAAAATCTATCTGCTTCGATACTTTGTATAACGAGTGTTTTAAAAATGTAATAATTTACGGCACGTATTACTCGACAACCATTTAATAGATCACGGGTTATTTTGATTTTTAGACTTTTGAAAAATCAATCCGTTAGAAAAGTGATGAAAATAATAAGATATGAACAACAAAAAGGTAATTAAAAACAAATGAAGAGGAGACATTTTTTGTCTAGCTGAAAAAACACAGTAAATCAGTATTAGTTGGTAGTCATCATCAGTATTCTTTTACTCACGTAAGAATTCAAGTTTACAAAATAGAAGCTGGAAAAGGCGGGCCAATGGCACAAAAAGCTCAAACCGATCGAGAAAACCCTAAGTTATTTAAAAGTACACCATGCCTAGTCCAAGTCTGAACTTATATTAAATGTATTAATTACACACAATTTGTACCATGTTTACTCAAATGCCTTAGGCTTTTTAGACCGATTGAGTTTTTTGAGCACATCGAATTTCTTATGGTGATTAAATCGCTTTTGTAGAGCCCTAACAAATTTACGCTAGTTCTTTACCAAAATTATAAAATGGAATTGCCTTTTTTAGATATTTCCATTTGTTTCCGAAATATCAAAGGTGGAAAGTTTTTAAAGTAACACTTTGGTATTTTCTAAGATTTTGTCAAATACTTCTTTACTGCTTGCTTTTAGGAAAATTTATTGTAAGCTGCAAAAACTTCAAGGTTTTGAAAGGTCGTAATTCCATCATTTTGACCGTTTAGATGAGATTTTGGTCAAAAATCAACACACTTAGTTCTATGTGTTTTAAAAGTCTCGAAATTTATTACTAGACAAGCGTTTAATAGACCATGAGTTACTTTGATTTCTAGAGTTTCGGAACGCCTGTCACACACTGGTCGGAAATGACGAAAAACCGGTCAAAAGTAAATAACTCTCAGAATTGCTTAAATATTTTGTATATAAGGTGTTATTGGCGTCTCTGCTATCCAAAGTGATGTAGAAAATGGAAATTATTTTATTTATTTATTTGTTTTATTGACGAAATTTAAAAAAATTCGTATCTGAATTCGTACATTCCGTCTGTCTGTTGGTCTGTTGCCATGTTACCGTAACTTTATAGGACATGTTATATATGAAATCGACTTAGAATTTTCTCCTAATTACAGATACATAAGGGGTATTTCGATATCTCGAATAGTTTTCGAGATAATCGACATCGAAGATGGCGATTTTTTGGCATAGTCTGTCTGTTGGTCTGTTGTCATGTTGCCGTAACTTTACAGGACATGTTGTATATGAAATCAACTTAGAATGTTCTTCTGATTACAGATACATAATCGGTATTTCGATATCTCGAATAGTTTTCGAGATAATCGAGATCGAAGATGGAGATTTTTTGGCATAGTCTGTCTGTTGGTCTGTTGTCATGTTGCCGTAACTTTACAGGACATGCTATATATGAAATCTACTTAGAATTTTCTCCTGATTACAAATATATAATCGGTATTTCGATATCTCGAATACTTTTCGAGATAACTGAGATCGAACTTCTTTCCTTATTTATTTGTCTTCCTGCTATTTGTTGTATATTTTTAAGACGAATATTATGTCGTTTTTCTGAGCTATAACACTGCACAAAGTATCAAATATAATATTCATACTGACACCATTTTTAATTGTTCTTCAATAAAAAAGTGACTGAGTTTCAAATTTGTTAAAAATAATCGTTTTAGCTTTGTTTGCGAGTGCAGTTCACACATAGCAATCTAATTTTCGAGTAAATTTGTAACTTAGTCGTTTTCAACGAACTCCAAAGAAGTCCTTACTGAATTTGCGAAGTCTGTCTGTCTGTCTGTATGTCCGTCCGTCCGCATTTTTTAAATTTTGAAATTTTGATTTCAGATTTGAATTCTACATCAAAATTTGAAAACTTTTCAAATTTTTTTTTTACTTTAGAATCGTATTTTACATCAAAAAATAAGAGAAACGTATACTTTTATCTTTTTGATATCACCTTGGAAACATGATCAAAATAGCCGCCAAACTTTGAAAAATGTAACAAAACGGAATTCGTTGTGGTTATGCTTTGCACTCCCAGATGTTTTATTCTAAAATTAGCTCACCGATACCAAAGTATCTGGCTTCAATTTTGACTAATAAAGTTTATTTTTGAACATTTGGTCAGTGGCGTACCTATGGGGAGGCGAGGGCGGTCCGCCCCGGGCCTCATGTAGCACTTACAAATAACTATTATTGTTTATAGTTTTACTATTTTTTTGAAAAAAAAAAACGAATGCACTCCACATTAACTACAAGTTTAAGACTCGAAAAGCATAATAAACCGAATATATACAAAATATTTGAACAATAGATAAATTTAAATGTATTCCTGCTTGTTCTTTTTATCGATTACTAAAAGACCCGCAAATTTCCGCAGCTGATTTTTTCTTCCTTAAAAAATATAAACTTTTTCTCATATTACAACATAAATTCACATGGGACCACAGGGGATAACATTTTCAAATTTCAAGATGAATAAAGAAAACTCGAACATTGTTCAGCTAACTATGAACATTGAATTTTTCACTGAAATCATACTAAAAAACTGCGTAACTATGATATTGCATCGTGCTTGAAAGACTATTTCGTGAGTACAGTAGACAATTTTGACGCTTCTTTAATTTAGCGAGATACACACCTTCAAAGCAATGGTTAAAATTTGGTTTAGTATGTAGGCTGTAAAAGCACTATCTTTCAAGTATTATTTATGAGTATAACACAACGTATTGTAATATGCATAAATTAATTACGAATACTAATTTTTGAATATTTAGTTGTAAATATAAATATATTTAAATTTCATTCTGCGTAGATTTATTTTTTAGAGTTTTGGCCGCTTTTTACTGGTTTCCGACCACAGTGTGTCATGTCATAAAGATCATCAAAATTCTCGATTATTCATGTTCATATAAATAAGGAAATAATACAATCAAATTGTTTTCATGATTCTTATTGTTTTTAATAACTATCTCCTTACTTGCTGTACATCTAAATTTAGTGCGATTTAGTCATTAGAGAAACCTGACTTTGACGAACACGAAACAGGTCAACTTTTCGTGTTCTTCGCCATGAGACCATTACCCCTTCTATATGAGCCTCATTCTTTGTTTGCCCGAGCAGTTTTACATAAACCTACAGGTTTTATTGAAAAAGGAAATTTATAGTGCAGGTGCAGACATTTATGCATTAAATACAAAATATTTAGAGGATGTGTTTAGGAGACCAAAATGAGAAAAATAAACTCATATGTTTAGGTTTGAGTTTCAACCATTACGAAGTAATGAGTTAAGTTGTTAAGATTTTTTTCTTTTTAACAAGGTAGCGTTTGAAAGTAGTGGCTAAAATCATTAGTTTATGCAACAAAAGTGCAAACGCAACATTACCTGATTGAACTACCAATGCTGCAGCTGTCGTAAGAGATAATCGCCATTCAGTTCAACGATCTACCCTAGTAATTAACAAACTAGCCGACAGATAGATGCATCGAGATTGGTAGTGATACATATATTTGAGAGTATTATAAATTGCCATATGTTTCATTACAAACTAAATGTTATCTGTGCTATCTATAAAAAATGTCTTGCAATTTTTCGATTTTAATTTATTCAATGGCAAGATTGATATTTAGAGTTTAAAAACTAATTATTTCCATAAGTTGAGAATTGAACTTAATATGGGTTTATTTTTCTTATTTCATATTTTGACCTTTTGAACACCAAAGCCAGTCGACTGGCTCTGCCGAACACATTCTCCAACTATTTCCTATTCCCTACCCTGTAAAATGTACAATTATGTTAAAATCGAATAAGTTGTTTCTGGAACAATTACAATTCAAAAATATTCTTCCCCGGTTGCATAATGGGTTCTTAATTATGTTGACGTATATAAAAAGCCTGGTGTACCTAAAATCAGCTAAAATTCATAGGCCGGGTTCGAAGTAAATATTAGAGCACTTTCGGTACGATTTCTGACAAATTAGCTATGTCATAAGTAGCATTACCACGAGGTAGAGGTTAATTAGTATTGACCAAAAAGCTCATTCTGCCCTCCCTCACTCCACCGTAACTCCCTAGCAGACCACTCAAAAGATGGAGATTTGAGGCTGCTTATTTACGTCATGCGATCGAATATAAAAACGAAAGAAACGTTAAATTATAGTTGACATCTTCCTCTATACCACGCATCTTATGACATAATAGACATGTTTAGTGATGACGTCACGAGATACAAAAATTCAAATGTTGATTCAAAACAAAACTAATCTCTTAGCAACGGTAGCCCATGTTGTGTATGTTAGCCAATAACTACGTTAGTTACATCCTAGCAACCAAATTTGTTTAGAATCAATCAGGCTGCGTGACATCACACTAAACACGTCTATTAAACAGCCAAATCGTACAGGAAATCACCTATACCTTATCTCATTTCTATAATTTCAATCCATTTCAAATGTTTAGGGTTTTAGTTGCACGCACTGTTATACCTCAAACTTATTTATGTTGCTGTCACTATTTCTAATTACACATTTCTCACTAGACAATCTTCTGTCAAACAAATGTCATATGTCAAAATAGGGTTAGAGTCAGAGACTAGAACCGGAACCCAAAAAGGAATCGGTACCGAAACCGGTTGAATTTAACGGAACCGGAACTGGAATCGCAACCTTTATTGTGGTCACTGTCAAATTTAGAACCGGAACCGGAACCC
>VTPC01091186.1:93470-106034 GCA_011009095.1 Ignelater luminosus
GAATTATATTTTCAAGGTAAACTTTGCCCTGCAGAACCTACAAAGTTATTTACGACTTCCTCTTTATTACAGTGAAAAAAGAAGCTAACTCATTTTAGAAGGTAACTTTTGCCACTTATTAGTTCCTTTTTTTTGAACAATTTCCAAATTTTATTTTTTCGGGAATTAGCTAATCTTTTTAATTAATCTTTTATCTTTATACTAGTTATCTTTTCTGTATAAAAGTTAGCGCACTTTCAATGCCAATTTGTTAAATCATAAATCGTAGATATCAAATTGTGCTTAAATGCAATCTCGTTTGGAACATATTCAATTTTATTAGATAAAAAATGTTTTTATATTAAAAAGAAATGAATAAAAATAATTTGTAAATAACACTGTGGATAATCGCATCATTCTTGGTAAAATTAATCAAGTATGTAGAATTCTTTAAAAATAGCTTTTGATAGTTTATGGATTATTTTTTCTAATTTTTCTTAATATAAAATTTTTGGATTTAGATTTTGACGGTTTCTAGCTTATTTGAATAATCACTTTCGCGGAATAGCGCAGCTGCGACCTGGCAACACTAGATTCAATATTATTCCAAATTCCATAGTAACCACCTAACCTTCTTTTGCAAGTAAAAAAAGACTAACAATTTAAATCTGTATTATATAATAATGATTTAAATAATAACATAACCAAAAGATAAAAGACTAATTAACGCATTTCTTTTTTCTCCTTGGAAAACTCTGTGACCTGAATAAATGGCTGGATATCTTAAGTGTCATTCATCGAATTTGAATATTTCACGGGGAAAAACCCATAAAAGTGCATACGCACTTTTCGTAGAATTTTGTCGAGAGAAATATGAGGCCAATGAATTGCAGTCATTAAGATTACCAGATACAAATAATAGATGGATTATATTCATGAAACATTGTATGAATTTATGGGGAAATATGTCTGAAGAGGAAAAACTGTCATTTCAAAAGTTAGCTAATGAAATTAACAGTGATGTAGTTGTACCAGCAAAAAAGGAACAACAGAAACAAATGAAAAGAGATCAACGTAATTGCATGAAATGTCCATTATCACCATTTTATTTTTATTGCGAAGACTATCATGTTGAAATAAAGAAACAATACCCGGAATATAGTCTTGCCGAGATTGCACTAAAACTAGGATCAAATTGGTGTGCAGCAAGTATAGATATTAAGCAAAAGTATGAACGAATTGCAGAATCAGATTATTGTAAGTTTATAGAGAATTACTAAATTATACGAGATGTTTTACAATTATCATAATTATGTTAAGTAGTACTCGCAATATAAGTAAGAGAAAAATTGAAGAATATAACAGTGGCACAGAAGATGTTACAGATATGTAATTGAATTAAAGAAATAGAAGTGATAGGTACTTGATTGATAATTGGTTTGTTGCTATTGTTTTCCATGAGTAATAATATAGTGCAATATAATTTTATAGGTACTGTATCAAGGAGTATGCAATTATTATATACTCTTTGATTAAATGTTAAATAAACTTATTAGATGTGGAAATGCATTGTTTTTAGTAACCATTCTCTATGTATTCCACATAATTGAGGTAAAGATATCGGTTGACGGTTATCATTTATTTTAGATGCATCTGAATGCTGAATAGTATTTTAGAAAATGATACAGTACTTCTTTTGTCAGATGTTATAATAATTATTGAACCATTTGGTTACTATAAAAGTCTTTAGTTTCTGAGACAATATGGTTAGTTCAGAAAGATCTATTTTTAAAAACATATTTTTTTCTGCTTTTGTAATTTTCTAGTTACTTTTGTTTTAATAATTGTTTCATCGTTTTTATTTTCTTACATTTCTGTAACAGATTTATCTATTATGTTACTTTTTTTTTGTCATTTAATATATCTCTTATGCTGAAGATCTTTGAAATACAAATAAGGTGAACCAAGTATGGATATCTCAATAATTTGGAGAGATTAGAAAAATATGTTTAAGACAAAAGATGACTAAACATAACAAACCTAGCTACCAAATTCTGTTATCTACAATTTACTCTACTTTTTGTTTTGTCAGAAGTGACAAACTTTTTAATTTTAAGTGAAATACCCTGTATATCTATAAATTATTATTCCTTGTTCATTGTTGATTTCAACAAGGTGGCGTTCTAGCAGTCTAAACATACATGTTTCAACGTTGTTGATTTTCTTTAAGTGTACTTAACACAAAACTAAATAATGAATAGATTTTTGTTGTCCATTTAGTAAATATGCTTCTGGTTAGGTATTCATATTTTTTGTAACTTTTTTACTGTTGGAGCTTTCTTGATTGTAATGTCACAATTTTCTTTCCCAAAAAAATGCTAAAAAGATTATCTGAAGTGTGGGTGCATTTATGTATAAGATGCTCATATAGACACAGAATACAAAAATGGCTTTCAGTATTCTTTATTGAACGAATAATATAAATAAAAATGGAAATGTGTTCACCCTTTTTATTGAATTCTGAATTCTCAGACCTCACCATGAGCAAAGTGAATTATTAGTATCCAAAAGGTATAGTATCAAAGTTTTCCAAAATAACTCTCTTATCATAAACAAAACCGAATTCTTTTGTTTCTACTTTATTTTTAAGTTCCTTAGTTTTGGTATGTCTGGTAATTTGATGGTATTGACCCGGTTTCTGCTTTCCTTTTGCTAACTAATGAAGCTTTCTTAAAAATCTAAAGTAGTATGGCTATCTGATCTTAACAAGAATAAAAAGGACGAAATCTCTTGCTGTGGTAATTCGAGAATGTTTAAGTTTAATGATGAAAGCAGAAACTGACCCACTGCATCTTAAAGTGTGTCTAAATGCTAATTATGAGACAATTATGCTATTAGCATTGACCTTTTTTAGTTCATCACATGCCTGATCGCTGAACAATTTAATTCGTTCAAGATATTACTGTTATTATCATCAGTATACAGTGGTGTCTTTTGACGCAAGCTAAATATGGTCACCCTAGGCATTTGATATTTGAAATCACATTAGTATCTAAAAAGCATATTTTATCTAAACTGAGTATAATTCATTGTCAGAATCCAATCCAATTAGGAGCACTGTCGGTGAAATGCTCCTGGACGATCTGCAGCAAAAAAGTCAACTTCCATAAATGCAAAGGCAGCACTTTTAAAACCGCTTTTTTTGCTGAGAGCAGCGCGTAAGCCTGATTACTATTGCTGAACATGAGCATTATTATCAGTACAGTGTCCTCTTTTAATGCAAGCTAAACATGATCACCCTACGGTTTTTGTCTTTGTGGAAATCGGAATAAATTGCAATTATCTCTCATATCTTATGATTACAATTACATATCCAACATGTAATGCCTATTTTACTTTGTTATATAAACTGAAAAAGGTTAATTATTATCATTAAACACTAACCAAAGAAATGTAAATGTGAGGCTATATTATGTAAATTACTTACATTATTACATAATAATATATTATTAAAAATACAATTAATTTTCTTATCTTTAGGAATATCAAATATATCTATACCCTATGTACCTACAATTCAACCGTTTCTCGAGGCAGAATTATTAGATTTCAAAAGATATACAAAATTATCAACTATAATCAATAATTTTTGTTACTTAAAAAAATGGAAATATTTTGTTTAAAAAAGGCTAAAATATTAATTTGTCCTATAATTTCCTATTAAGAATGTAAAATATTAATTTGTCCTAAATAAGCCAACATTCATGAACATATACCAACATTTAGTGTTGGTATTTTTTTCAAAAACTATGAAATTATTAGAAAATTTTGATCCCATAGTCTGTGGATATTTTGGTCCCTGTATGATGACATGATATTGAATTACTTGTGTTTTTGATCTGGCAAGAGGTTTGTAGAGTCTCTAGACCCCTATAATCATCTGGGCCCACTGTCTGGGCCAGTTTGACTCTGGAAGAATGTCAATTAGATTATTATCTACACAGCTATACAAAATTTGAAGACACCCAAGTAAAAAATGAGATCTCAAGCTCAGGGTAGTGTTTAAAAACAAATACATCATTTGAAAGCACTACAGAGTGTTCGCAACTGGAGAGTCATAGCACTTATACGTATTCTTAAGATCATTTTGGTTCGAAAATTTCGGAGTTTTATGAATGAATTAAAATTCCAATGGTAATGACTTTGATAAGAATGCTTATATTCGCTGTAGCCCTCCGAGTTGCGAACACCCTGTAATATCACAGTGACTAGAGGTAATCAAAATATAAACTGCTCTATATGTCCATTAAATTTCTTCAGAGACAGTTTAGCATGGGGGTAGTTAGAGCACTTGCCTAGGGGCGCTACATCTTTAATGTTATTTTCATATGTATATTATTTGTCAATAATTAATAATTACTGCCCGGAAGATGCATTATATTTTGATCACACGATATTTCTTATTTTCGTGTATTATATTCGAAGTGCGTCGCATTCTTGCATTTATTCATAAGATTATTTTAAGAGAAAACATTTTAATATATTTATTTATATATGTATTATTATTTTATTAACCCATTAGAAACGCCTATGGCTTAACTAAATAACCGTAATAATCGTAACAATAATACAATAATATAACCCTCATAACCTAAAACTAAATGTCATCACTGTCATTCCGATGGTCATCTTACGTTAGTTTAATTTATTAGTAAAAGGCAAATATATTTATATGCGAGAAGAGTTAAAATTATGTGGTGTACGTAAGTAAACGAATTAACTGCATTATACATTCGTTTATTGAATTAAGACGGTCCGAGAAAGATTAGTCATTGGATTTTTTTATTGTTTTAGTGGAAGCGGAATTTTTATAATCCCAAAGAGATCTTTTGGATTTCATCAGTTTCACTCAGAGAGCCAAGTTAGTAAAAGGAGATGTGTTTCAAATAGTGCTATTAAACTCTGTAGTATTTTATGCACAACTTTGTGGGAAATACGAACCATTAAGACAATAAATGTAAGTTGCGGTCTTGTTACATAATAATTATTATCAATATTAAAATTGCCATAGATGTTTCAAATTAAAATTAATGAGCACTTTGATTTAAGTTTTCATAACTGCAATAAAGATAAATTTTCAGTTATGATACATATAAAAAATTAAAAATTGTTGCTTAGAAATTTTATTTAGGTATGTTGGTCACAATATCAATTGTTTTATTTGAAAAATAAAGTAGCTTTAAAAGGGGAAAATAAACTTAACAATTAGTGAGAACAATTTCAATCGTGGAAAGTGAAGTTATCACTTTCAGATTTCTTTCGGTCATTGCTTTATATAATTGGATTCTCTTGAAGAGAGGGAAGAAAGTGGGTCAAAATCATCACTTTCATTTTCTTATGTGTGTTGTTGTCACGCAACTTTAAAGGTGCAGCTAGTAAAGTTCAGTTTTATTTTTAATTGGTGTTATAGTAGATTAAGCAAGGTTTTTAAATTACAGTTTTAGTTTAGTGAAAACAATTTAGAGAAAAAAAATTATGTATTCTCAATATGTTTTTTTAAAGTTGTGAAAATAATTTCTTGTAATTTGCTTTCAGATAGGTGTTTTTATCTTGTAAAGAAGTGATTAGTTGTTATTTTTCCAAAGAATTTAATAAGTACAATAAATCATGCCTACACGATTATTTCATGCACATGGCGAGTTTTGTGCCACACATCCCTGGGAACTAATTATGGCCACCCTCACATTAACAACTTGCATGTTAACAGTTGAACATCAACATTTGGCACCACCACCTAAACCACCTCCACGTGATTGTGCTGGATGTTTGTATGAGGTAAAAGAGCAAATTTTGATTTTGTAGTTGTTTCTTTAGCAAAACAAATTCTAGGCCGAGTACAATGCAGCAGATGTTATTGTTATGACGTTAATACGTTGCTTAGCTGTATTATACAGTTATTATCAGTTTCGTATTCTACATAGAATGGGGTCAAAATATATATTAGGTAAGTTATAAAATTTTTGATACTGTTGAATATTATTAATGAATAATGGATATGAAAAATTGTTTTTGTCTGACAAAAAGTAGTATAAATTTATTTTGTTCGTTTTAGTAAGTTTAAAGAAAAAAGTTCCCTGTCTGAAATAATATTTCAAACTTGCAATGTAAGGTATTAAATACCAAATTATTTTTGATAATAATTGGTATTACTGACTTGAAAATTATTAATATTATGTCAACAAGGTGTAAAGCCTACTTTTAGAAGCAGTTGTAGGAAAACAACTTTATGCATGAACCAACACGAACAATTTTAACAAAACTTAAAATTTTTATTTACTTTCACAAAGTATTTGTTAGGTTGCCAATGAAATATTCTTTTCTATGCTTCATCTATATAATCATTCAATCAATTTTAAATTCAATTTTAACATTCTGTATCTTGCACAGGTGCATTGTAGGATTTAGATAGTTGGGTTAAATCAGTTCTGTTTTATCTCTAAAATTTGTTGTCAATTGTTTTCAGAGATAAAATGGTAAATGAAATAAAAAACTGATTGCATTATTCAAAAATTTCTTGACACTTATTTCAATATCAAATTATATGTTGATCAGTTATTGACTTTGAATTTTAAAATTTAATCTTTATTGACATAACATGAAATAACCTAAATCTATTTACACTTTAGATAAATCTTTATTTTGATCGCCTCCATTAAAATAACATTAAAAGAAACTTGATTATGTGAGACTACTCTCCCTTTGCGATTTCATTATTAAGTTTTCTCATGCTATTGTTGACTAATAAACATTTCACATAAATAAAAGTTTATCATTAATATGCAAAGCTGCCACAATATTATTAATTATTATTACGACAGTATTTTCATTTATAAGTACATTTAAATCGCTTGTAATAGATTTGAATTTTATGTCCATGAGTGACGTCAACCTTTTAGCATCTTTCCTCAAACAATTTAAGAAGCAAGATTATAAATACATTAAAAACATAATTCAATGTGAAAGCAAGTAACAAAAGAAATGCTACCTAGTGGATATTATAATAAGCATAATAATTATTTTATTGGTAAATTGTTGTTGCATTATTTTGAAATAAAACTTTATTATTAAATTCTTTTTCTCAATCATATTTATTTAATTGTTTTCTTCTTTTAATTCAATATATCCAATTCTTGAAACCAGGGACCAAACACAAGCTGTGAACTTGTTCTTAAAACTGTATGTTTACAAAGAATGTTTTAAGCACTGATTTCTTCATAATTTGTAGATTAGAAGAAAAACAAAATTTTTATATTGGAACAAACTTTAATTAACAAGTTTTTTGATGATGTGTTTTTCATTTTTGCTTCGTATTTAATTAATACTAAAATAAATTATATGAAATTACTAATTAATATTTTATAATCCAAATAAATCTTGTTTTAGTTTTTGAAAGGGCTTATATATTTTTAAAATTATATGTTTTACATATTTAAAGTAAAACCTAATTAAGTTAAGCTCACCCTAACTAAAGCCTTTTTACGTTGTAACAATTTGTCATCAAGAATATTTTAATTTGAAACTACAGGCCCTATGTCAAAGGTATTCGCCTAAGTATATTTGATTAAGCTGTCAGTTTAATTTACTTTCATCTTATTTTATAAAATCTATAGTCCAATTGCTTGTTTGCAGGTACTTATTGATATGCAGGGTTGTTAAAAAATGAAATTTGGAGAGCTTAAAGTAGGTATTTTTTGCCATGTTGTGCGAAGAAAATTAAGATCAAATCTTTAATTGGTTTTTTCGTACGACCGCCATCTTGAATTTCTTTAAATGGATCACCCTGTATATGACGCCATATTTTGATAGGGATTTCTAAGGTGAATTTAATAATATAAGGGTTACTGTACTTATCTTGAAAGGGTTTGGAGATAATTACTATTCTTTTGTCAAGGATTTCTTAACTTTAAGGACAGATTCATAATGCAAGCAGATCTCCCCGATTATTTACAAAATTCTAACGAAACGCATTTTGAACACTTGTTGTAAAATTATATTGTGTTTTTGTTATTATCAATTTGTCACTATTTGTTCTTATTCCACCATAAATTTAGTTTGCTTTAGCATTGATCTATTATTTTAAATAAGTAGGCTAAGGGCAAAATCTTCATGGTTTTCTTTTACTTTAATTACTTATAAAATAATCGCACATCGTTTTTTTTAGTTCCATTGCTTCTGTTGTTTCACAGGTAACTTGATTTTGATATAAATTAATAGTGAAATCCTTGACAAATGAATAGCGATTATCTTTAAAACCTTTCAAGATAAGTATAGCAACCCTTATATCGTTGAATTCGCCTTTAAAATCCCTATCGAGATATGAAGTCATATACAGGGTGATCCATTTAAAGAAATTCAAGATGGCGGCCGTACAAAAAACAATTGAAGATTTGTTTTTATTACCTTTGCAAAACATGGCAAACAACGCCTACTTTAAGCTGTTTAAATTTTATTTATCTATCTTACTGTTTTTGCAGGAGCAGCGTGTTTCCATACTTTTTAATAGTGAAACCCCTGACAAAAGAATAGCGATTACCTCTAAAACCTTTTAAGATACATATACCAATCCTTATATCATTGAATTTGTTTTGAAAATCCTTAACCAAATATGGGGTCATATACAGGGTGTTCTATTTAAAAGAATTCAATATGGCGGCTGTACAAAAAAACAATTGAAGATTTTTTTTAAATTACCTTTGCAAAACATGGCAAAAAATACCTACTTTAAGTTCTCCAAATTTCATTTGTCTACTATTTACCGTTTCTGCAGGGGTAGCGTGTTTCCATACTATTTTCTATTGCTTTTGAGATCGTTAAAGTTATTTCGCCAACAGAAGCATGCTTACCATTTTTAACAATTCGTCTTAAAATTCTCAAATGTGTTTTTTTATATTTAAATACAATGTCTCTACAGTTTGCTTACAGTAAGTCATAAAATAATTAAATTTTTGGCAATTGTATAGAGGACCAGTCAATAGTTGTATGACTTTTTGTTGCATTTCTTGCGAAAGAGGTCATTACCTAGATAATTAAATTTTATTGTAACAATTATAAACAACCTAAACTGTCATAAAATAAATAATTTATGTTTGTTGGCAATCGCCATTCGTTTATTTACTATTTGTACTTAAATCGACAAGTAGGCGAATTCTTTTGACACATTCCTATTAAGCTTATGAGATATTATTTGTGATTCCTTTTAGTACATCAATCAAAGCAAATAACTCGCAACAAATATTCTCTAAATACATAGTTGTGATACAAAAATTAAACAAATAGATTTATTTATAGCAAACGATTTTCAATTTAACATAATGAGTGACCCACAAAATTTGTCTTCTTAGTTAGCCATGAACGAAAAAGATGTCAAATTATTAGAATATGAAACGAAAGATATCAAGATTGTGTGTATGACAGGTTAAGTTTGCTGTTACTTTGAAAACTCAAAAAGTACTTCTATTGTTTTTTGCTAAACATGCTTTTCACTCAAAAACACTTGAAAAAAAGTTTTACAATCTAAAACCACTTTAGGAAAAATTATTGGTAACTGAGAATATTCTGTTTTGGACATGTTTACTGGATTTTAAAATTAATTTCCAAATTTAGTAGTGCCAATACATCTAATAAATCACCATAGTTTACTTGAAATCATATTCATTTAAACTACTGACAAAAGTATGAATGGAATGCAGACTTATGTAATTCTGTCCATGGCCAACTGAGGATACAAATTTTATGAATCATTCTTTTTATTATTATTTTAAAGAATGTTTATTTTACTAAACGAAGAAAATCGCTACAGCATTTGAATTTTTCAGTAAATAGATTTTATTTTATTTTAAGATTACCATTAAAGAGCACATCAAACTCTATTATGTATGAAAAAAATTAATATGGTTATGAATGGTAAACGTAAAGGTTTCAAACTTTGGCTTGAATAACACTCATAAGCCTTTACGTATCTCTTTTTGAAATCTTCCAACTAGCTGCACCCCACATTCGTTTAGATTTTTCCATTGCTTTAGCTTTCTGGCTATCTTTTCTCAAGTTTCTCTTTACATCAGCCCAGAAGCGGTCAATGGGATAAATCTAAATTCTGGGCAGTTGGGTGAATTGTCTTCTTTTTTCAAAAAATCAATGTTTTTAGAGTCTAGGAGTTCCAGTGTAATACCGGCATAGTGAGCAGATGCTAGATCTGGCCAAAATATTGGGAGAACTAATTGTTTCTATTATAAAGAATGTTGAGCTTTAAGTCTATAAGAACATATGGCTTGCCACATAAGAATCTCTTTCCTGAATTTATCAGTTTTAATTTTTCTTACATTATCATCTAATACCCCCACAACACATTAAAAAATTGAAGTTCTGGTAGCTTATTACTAATCATTTTTAAATAGGTCTCCTCATCCATTAGAAACACTTTACAACCTTCTACATTGTTTCTTTGATTACATTTATTGCCTTACACTTTTTTTTGGCATTTCTTGCATTTTGCAAGCCTTGAAGTTATTTCTCTTCTTGATACTTTGCACAGTGCCTACACTAATGCCTTCCTTTTTAGCAGTTTCACATCCAGACATACATTTCTCTGACTTCAACAGTTTCACAGTGGTCTCTTCAGCTTTTGCATTTTCTGAGCCTCTTTTGAGTTGTAATTTAGGCAAATCATCAAGCTATGGTTCTCCAAATTTTCTAATAATTTGAAACACCAATAACTTTGAACATTTTACAATTTTTGCGAGTTTCTGCAATGACAACTTTTCCGAGCACCACTTTTGCCTAATTAATTTTCTAGTTTCAACATTAATTCACTTCATTGCTTCAAATATCGAAAATTGTAAGGTATAAATAACATTTGAAAGATATCATGTATTTGTCATAAGTTCCTACTACTAGAGAAAAAATGGTTAAAAATAATACGATGGTAATGACCTCTATTAAAAATTCATAGAACGTCTATTAAAGACATTATTAGGTATGTTATGAAACTTAAAACTAACAGAACTATAAACACAAAATAGGAAGAAATAGAAAAGATCTAATAAAGTACACAATACAAATAACACCAGAAATAATTTATTGCTACCTACCAATTACAATTAAATGATTATTAATTTAATTTACCTGTAAATGGTACAAACTTGAACTTAAATAAATAATGCTATTAAATAAGAATAGACAGAATGTAAAATATAAAGCTTGCACACAAATTCTTCCTTTCTTTCACTTGACTTCACAAAAACAGTAAATAACTGTAATAAAAAAATCCATTTGCAATCAAATGATGCTATTGACTCATCATGATCACCTTTTTTTCTGCCATATTTACAAACTTTAGTGTCGTCTGTTGATTGCTGTTTTTTAACTATAAGTAAATAACTATGCGGTGCTATTTTATAACTTATTTTTATAAAAAGAACAGAAACCTTACAATATTTATAACTTTATAATCTCCCCCCGCCTCCCATAACAAAATATAGAAATATAACAACCTCAAAAAAAACTGATTTAAATATCTATTATTAGCCTAGCATATTCACTACATTATTTCTTAAAGTGCTTTAAATTAATGCAAGTTTTTACATGATCAAGTAAATTATTGTATTGCCTCACCTGTTCTAAAATAAATTATTTTGACTGTAATTTTTGATTGTATGGATGTAAACATTTTCTATGTCTAGTATTGTATTCATGTACATTTCCAACAAATGTACAGTGTCCATATTGGTGTCGAGGTAACATACTGTGAAGTATTTGATTATAAATACTATTGCAGGAGTATACAACCATATGACCGCGGGCACCATGGTGCCCGGCGACCGTTTTACGTGTGCCTCCTGGCGGTACAACCACGTTAAAAAAATTAAGTTTTTAATAAAATATTATGTAAAAATGTTTTAAGATTTTTTTAATATTTAATAATTAATTAGAATTAGATAAATATACGCGTATTTATTTTGAAAATAATAATTTATTTATATTATAATATTTTAACAATATTTCTTGTATCAGTCTTAAATGCACCGTAGTGTACAGCCAGAAAAAAATTGTAACTGGTTCTCACTATAATTTGACGAGTCTACATATATATCAGACACAATACAGTTAGCAGTTATGGTAAGAACGGTATTTAGTAATCTTACTGTAAAAGAAGATCTATACTGAGAATATTACCGATGAAACGAGGAACAGCAGATGAGTAAATATATAACATACTAGCTGACCCGACGAACTTCGTTCCGCCTAACAGTCCTGCATGATATTTCAAGCGATTAGGATATTAAACAAAGTATAAAATGAAAGACAAATAATATAATAATTCCATTATTCTTTATTTTGAAATAACATCAATTTTTCTAAAAACAATTCGTTATAATCAATAATGTTTGTTTAATTTTATCTTAATGCGAGTTGATGAACAATATTTTTAGCCAAGTACCCTCTGACGGCGGACGTAGGTACTACTCGCCGTAACATCGGCTATATTTAAATAAACAATTTAAATTGGACCAAATTGAAAAACCGGGT
>VTPC01091186.1:120311-155395 GCA_011009095.1 Ignelater luminosus
GTGCATAGTTGACCAAAATTCTATTTATTTTTTTTTGTACTAAAGATAGCAAATTTCATCAACATTCATTAATCACCTTCCTGCTCAAGAAAACCTAAACCTAAAAAATGCGTGTACCATTTTATTAAAATTGTAGTGCGAAGCTTGAAGGCATTTATTTGTAAGAAGTAATTGAAACTTGTGCAATCAAAATTCATTCTTACCTTAATGACAAATAAAAGAAGACATCAATGTGATAGTTTTTCAAAAGTCTTTCTCTTTTTTAGTGAGGCATTAGCATGGATCGAAACACCAGAAAATTTTCTTCTAATAAAAGAGAGCTTTGATTCTAGCAGTAGATTTGCGAAATTAAAGAAAATCCACGTTAGAATGGCTGCTCGATACCTTTTTGTAAGATTTGTTGCTACTACTGGAGATGCAATGGGAATGAACATGCTTTCAAAAGGAACAGAATTATCATTAAAGATGGTACAAAATTATTTTCCAAACATGCAAATTCTAAGTTTGAGTGGTAATTTCTGTACAGATAAAAAACCAGCTGCAGTTAATTGGTAAGTTATTGTTATTAAATTATTTGTATGAATGTGTATGAAGAAGGATCACCTCCCAGCTTTTAATTTCTGGTATATTCCTGAGAAACAAGAATATGATTAAATTCTTGACATTACTGTTTGTATTTTTTATTTATATTCTTATCAATCCGAATAATAATCAGAAATTGGAATGTAGTTGTGGTAAAATGGTAACAATAAAGAGTAGGGTTCGATGGAACCGATAATCAATATTGGCTGATATGCTAGTTCCAAAAGACTGTAGAATTTGAGAATGCTTTTCTTCAAATACATGCATATATCTTAGGTTATACAAATTTATACTATGTGTTACTTTTAGGATCGAAGGAAGAGGAAAGTATGTTGTATGCGAAGCTATAGTTCCATCTCATATTGTAACTTCAATTTTAAAAACAAATGTCCATGCATTAGTTGATGTTAATATTTCTAAGAATATGATTGGATCAGCAGTTGCAGGTAGTATAGGAGGTTTTAATGCACATGCAGCTAATTTAGTGACTGCAATATATATTGCTACTGGTCAAGATCCAGCCCAAAATGTTGTTAGTAGCAACTGCATGACAATTATGGAGCCATGGGGAAACCACGGTGAAGATCTTTATATATCATGTACAATGCCATCAATAGAAATAGGAACAGTTGGTGGAGGTACTGTCTTACCAGCACAGTCATCCTGTTTGGAAGTATTAGGAGTGAAAGGACCACATTCATCATGTCCTGGTGAAAATGCTAATCGTTTGGCAAGAATTGTGTGTGGTACTGTGTTAGCTGGTGAATTATCACTCATGGCAGCATTAACAGCTGGACATTTAGTTGAAAGTCATTTGAAACACAATCGTTCCACTGTCTGTCTACCAAATAATGTAAATTCAAAAGCTGGAGGACAATAAGCTTATGTGTCTGTGTGTGTGTGATAAATTATAAATCAAAGAAATATAATACCTGTGACAATAACAGAATTAGATAATATTTATTACTCATTAAAGTTTTAATAATATTCATTTGGTGTTTTATTTTTAATATTCTACCATTAAACTGCAAAGGTTATAACTTATAAGGTTCTTGGTGGCATAATATTAAGTTTTAAAATTCTTCCCTTGTTTTGCTGTTGAATATATAGATTACATACTATAACTAAAGACAAAAGTTATGTATTTAACATCAAGAAAGGCAATCTGAACTGTATTTTTATAAAATTAAGATACAACTGTTACCTGTTGGATTAAAATCTTATGCATTTACCATGTTATTTTCATTATTTTTTTGTTTGTTTTTCATTTGTTTTGCTTGCTATTTTATTTGTTTTGTCTAGTTAGAGCATTTTTATATACTCAGTCTACATTTTACTTCTTTTCTTGTTAAACAGCGCCCACCTTATTCTAAACAATCTTTAAATTTTACTCCGAAATTTACCCTATGTAAGGATCGAAATTTAGCACGATTATAAAGAGAAATAGAATCCCTATCAGAGAGTAGGAAAAAATACTTAACTTTTACAGTATGAAAGATAGAACTTAGTTTTCTGTGGCAACTGGTAGAGCTTATTGTTCTGTTTAAGAATATGTAGGATTTGATGGATGTATTTTCATAAATAAAGGAGCTACAGCTCGGAACCATTTTAGTGGAATAGACTGTATCGAGGGTGTTTAAATTTACATTTATACATGGGAATTTTGGAACTATTAAAAATGCAAGATATGTTGCACAAAACTTTGGATAAGTTTGAGATGTTTGGGACAAAACTGTGCCTTAGTTAAGAAATTCCAATAATAAAAAATTGACAACTGAAAAAACAAAATTGAAAAGTTTTGTTTCTCAATGTTATTTTGAAAAAGATGAAGGTAGTCTAGATTTCTGTTTAGATTACCAATGTAAAAGATTTCTTGACAAGAATGTTGTATTTGTCCTGTATCTACTACAGGTTTTGGTAATTACTTGATTACACTTACACTCTAACATATTATCCCAAATCCATTATACCTTAAACTTATACCTCCACGGCTGAAACTAAATTTACAACTGCAGCTCTTTCTCAAATAGCTTTTAAGATATTTAAAGAAAAATAATTACAACTAGCAGCTTTTGACTACCCGTATCTGTGAAATTGTAAGCATGCTAGAAAGATTGAGTGAAGGTGCAGTTTATTGTTTTTATCAGAGTTGGGCATTATTTCAATAAAGATAATAAATAATTCTTTATTCGTTGGTGAAAGAAATTATTCATTATTTGTTTATTCATAAATTATTTATTCTAAATAGAAACAGAGATTTTACTAACTGCTTTTTTATTGTAAATACATATACTATAAATGTAAGATTTGTAGATTTTCTGGACACATAAATATATTCTTCAACCTACAATACTTGATACTCTAACAAAAACATATTATACTTATGTAAAAACTGTTAACTGATTTATATCCTTTTGAATCGCATTTAATTTTCAACAAATTGTAAATAGCAGTAGGGAATTTCAGGTGTATTCAGAATTTTGAGAAGTATACAGGGTGTTCCATTTAAACACTTAAAGTTAGTTGATGTTATGCGAAAACAGTAGACGTTGAGTTTTCTTTCAGTGCATGATATTATGCCTCTTATTATATCAAACAACTTTCTCCTTGCATTTTGTTCATATCTTTAAAAATAAACTAGTTATAGGCTGGTGAACGATTTTTCAGCCACCCTGTATACAGAGACATCAACAATGATTACAAACCACGTGACCACTAATTTAAAATGGCTCGAGATTTTATTTTCTGACGTTACAGAGTAACGCCCACCCGAGTACATTTCTAACTTAAAAGCTTAAAGTTACATTGGCGTGCGTGCGTTCCGTGATCACTTGTCTTTTTGTTTTGCATTTTTACAATTTATTTTGTTCTGTTTAAAAATCAGTCTTTTTCAAGACTAAATCTGCTTTTTGTGAGGTAATCGAGGTAAGTTAGATTTAACGCATTCAAAGTGTGACAATAAATTTGGAATGTTTAAGTTTTTAAGTAGTTGCACCATATATCCAATACTACGCCACTGGAAAACTACATTATTTTTATTACAACAGAGATGCCAATAGTGCAAGATGTGTTGTCTAACCAACAGTAAATATTGTAGTCACGTGGTTTGTAATCATGTTGATGTCTCTGTATATGTATGCATTAAAGGATGATCTAAAATTCCAAATATCTAGAAAAACAGATTTCACAAGTTTATTTTTGAAGTAAAGAATGAAATGAGGTAAGTAAATAAACATTTTCCAAGTTTTTTGAATTGAAACCAACTGTAAACTTTAAAAATCTGAAAGATACTTTTAGGTTATGTTTACCGATTGCTGATGCTAATTATTCCTAATCTTCAAATAGAGTTTTGGATTAGTTTGCTTATATAAATACCTAGAATGGAATTTTAAGGTGTATAATTCACATGAATAAAACTAAGATGTGACGAATTGTATTATAACTGTTTAATTTTAATTAAGTTTCGACAATAATTACAAGTTGCATAGAAATTGGCTATTTTTATTGCATACACCCTGGAGATATACAAAACCTTTTTCGAACGATTAAGGAGCATCCTGAGAGAGTTCAGTCGTATTTTCGAACGTGCCCTTGTGGTTTAGCAGGCGAATAAGCAGATTATGTAGAAAATGCTTTTACAAGAATAAATTAATTAAGGAGATCACCCTCTTACCAGGGATGGTATCTGATATTTTACTACAATCTTGTTGCTATAGTTGTTTATATACTATTACTGCAGAATATACTTAAGGCTTGTTCCAGTATAAATCTCAAACTATCCCTGTCACGATTTTGCCCAGAGGAAATTTTTTCGGAGAAAATTTCCTCTGCGCAAACTCCTGACAGTCAGGGATAGTTTGCAACTAGTTTGAGAGTTATGTTGGAACAAACTTTTAATAAACTAACTTTTAAAATAAACATTTCATACGAGGAGAAGGTTTCACCTTTACTCGGATTTGAACCTGGGTTTTTTAGATGATAGCAAACACGTCTTATGCCACAGGTCCAACAAAACATTAGCAATTGCAACTGTTCAACAACTACAAAATGGATTCTCACTAAATCAAAAAGCATCTTTTCTTGTAATGTGATATGTATGTCCAATTGTTCTTTGCTGTCTCAGTAACATCATGCAATACTTGAATTTCTCTAATGCAGCTCTGGGAAAATGATAATATTTGCCAAAAACTTATTTTATATGTAACCTATCCTTGCTACGTCCCACTGCTTTGTGGAAACCCTGTAGGTTTGCCAAGTCTTCCTATACAAGTAAGGAAAAGGGTTTAGCCATCTATTCCACTTTGGTCATCGTCATCTAGTATACTAACAGATGATAATGTTATTTAAGACTTTCTCTACGGTAAAATCTCTAGAACCTATTGATTGTCTATGTCTTTGAGTTTCAGATGACCGTCTTCTCGCTTGCAATAACTAATAGTTAAATAGTAATAAAATCTTAGAATTCCGTTCCTGGTTGGAGTTGGTTCCTACTTGTAAGAAAATCTAAAATCACGAAACTTGTGTTTTTATCAAACGCCTTTATTTTACTACTTGGCTATCTAACAACAAACTCTGATTTCAAATCTTAAGTAATAGAAAAATAACTCAGGTAGTATTAAAGTTCTACCTTACAACTGATTTCTTTGATCTGAATTTAACAACTTCTCAATAGCAGCATTGATATCTCCAAAAGTAGAGACTAATGCTTGCAAGTTTGCTTCACGATTGATAAATCCCATCCCAGCTAACTGTTCCAACTGATTTTGATAACGTTGTTCAGGAGGAATACTTGTATCTTGTTGCGCAGCAAGTACTTCAACCATACGATTTACAAAATCTGAGACGGCATTTAAATTAGATTCATTTGGAAACGCGGGATTCGCATTTTCATTTTCATTTCCGTTCGTATTCCTTGAAGCGGATAAATTTTGATTTAAAGCATTCATATTTTGTTGAATTTGCAAAAGGTTATTAAGCAAATCTTCAGGATTGTTCATACGATTCCGTATATCGGAATTCTCCATTTGTTGCAACAACTGCGGCATGAGGGTTTGTAGAAGCTGTTCAAGTTCTGGATTTTCATTTAGATTTAGTGCATCGGGATTAATTCCAAGAGTTTCACGGGCGTTTGGTGAGGACAACAGATTTTGTGCGTGCTGAGGATTAGCAGCCATTTGTTGTAGTAGGTTGAGCATTGCTGGATTTACAGGCTCATTTGCTCTCTGTTGTTGAGCTTGAGGAAACCATGGATTAGGTAAAGGATCTCTATTTTCAGTTCCTTGTTGCGGATTTTCAGAAGTGTTATTAGAAGAATCTGTAGCATGCAAATTAAATTGTTCTGTTGCTGCATTGTAAATCGGTTCTTGTATATCACGATACATTCGTTGTAAGGCATCATAACCTCCAGGCATACTCTCCAAATTATTAAGAGCTCTATCGTGTGTACGCATTAATTCTTGTAATACAGATGGGTTTCTGGCTAAATCCATAGTCTGCCTTAGTAAATCCCTGTTATTTAACATATAATTAATTTCAGGGTGGTTGTCCATAAGTTCTTGCATTTGTGGGCTGCTGGTAAGTAGAGTGGACATTCCTTGTGGATCTTCCATAATCCACTGAATCATGGGATTATCAAAAACCTGAGATAATAATTCTGGATTTCTAAGAAATTCTACTTGCATTTGACTTTGTAACTGTGACAAATCGGGAGAATCTGCATTCAAATTCACAGAAGTACGCAATCTGCTAGAATCACTGCTGGCTGATTCTGTACCATTGGAGTTGGGTGTTTTTGACTTTACAACTACATGCACTGTTAACTTATCTTTGATATTATGAGTTTGCAGAGTGCCTTCATCCTTAAGAATCTTTCCAGCAAATATCAAACACAGTTGATCGGTTGTTGCGTTAAGCTTTGCTGCAAGCATGTTTTTAAATTCTTTAATTGGTGCATCTTCGTCGATCTCAATACTATCTTTCAGTTTAGATGTTTTGCAAAACACCGTTATCTTTCTCCTAGGCGTGTTTTCTGGATTTTTCCTTTCAGGCAAATCTTCTGTTGGATCTGTCATACTTTCTATCAAAAATAATGTGAAATTAGTAGTGCTTTTTTTAGATTAATTAGCTCTGCTTACCCTCACAGTGTTAACCTTATAGTATTCTTTTTGTAATTACCTTGACAGATAAGAAATTTTGCCAATATAACCACAATAAATACAAAACGATTTTCAAATGAGCATTGCGGTAAGCCTTGATTGCTTTGTTATGCTGACAATTGACAATGACAGCGACAACGACAACTTTGCATTAAAGCCCCAGGCAGCAACTATAGCCTGTTTTTTATTATATCGCGATTCAAATTTATTCTACTGCTGTAATTTTGTGACGTCACGGAAAGGATAAAACCGATAAACCAATGGGATAAACAATCACTCCGCATGCGTCGTTAATAATAATTGGACGCAATACCAAATTTATCCTTACGTGACGTCACCACCATTAGGGTCGCACAGTTATGTAGAATCGCGAATAGAATACTTCAGAGTAGGATTTGATTTTGTCATATTTGTACAGTGTATGACAAAGAGACAACAAATTTAGGTTTACAACCTAAAAAACAAAAATCACGATATATAATATTTATTTTGAATCAAAGACTACATTTACACAATAGGCATTACACCTATTTAAAACGCATGTTGAAAAAAGACGTATACAGTGTCATCCAAAAAAAGGGAACACTCAATAAATTTTTTATCTTGCAATTGAAAAAAAACGGTTAAATAGTTTGTTGTCTGTGAACATGTGTGCTATTTGGTGGCACTTTCAAATTTTTTTTGCATTTCCGGTTAAATCGGAAATGAACACAACTTTGGTTTTTTAAATGACACCCTGTATTTTTTGTGGCATTTTTTGATTCTCCATGTTTTTCTCATTCTGTAGATATAAAATTTTATAGGTGTTGCATCAGAATTTTTTTTCTCTAATCCCACAAAAAGTTTGTAAGCGTTTGAAGTTTTGTTTTCCATAGCCATAGCGTTTTTGCATATTTTTCAAATCTGACAGAATTATCGTTTATCTGTAAAATGGCTTTGACGAAATTTATTAATTCAACGTTAGAGTGTGTTGCTTTCTTCTTGTTTTTGTAGTTACTGTTCAACAGTTTTTGTTCTAATTAATTAAAAACATTTTTGAAGTTTTGTTTTCCATAGCCATGTAGACAACAGTCGTCTTGAACACTTACAAACTTTTTGTGGGATTTAAAGCAAAAAATTCTGATGCAACACCTATAAAATTTTATATGTACAGAATAAGAAAAAACATGGCGAATCAAAAAATGCCACAAAACATACAGGATGTCATTTAAAAAACCAAAATTATGTTCATTTCCGGTTTAACCGGAAATGCAGAAAAGAATTTGAAAGTGCCATCAAATAGCACACATGCTCATAGATAAACTATTTAACCGTTTTTTGTCAATCGCAAAATAAAAAAGTTATTGACTGTTCCCTTTTTTCTGGATGACACTGTATATATTCAACCGTTAGCTTTCCATTTACGTAAAAGGTGTATGTCAAGGACAACACTAGACACAGTAGACGTGATTGCACGTAAATTTAAGCTGTTTTTTAGGATCAAACTTAAATCTATTTTCATCCTAGAACACAATCTAGTTTCGAACCAAGTTTTGGTCATTTAACATGAAATTTACCGAGGTTAATTTTTCCAAGCTCATTGAACAGTGCTGCCACACCAACCTACAAAGTCTTACACGTTTTGCATTTTGTTTACCTTAACCTTAATTTATATCTCAGTTTTTATAAAAAGCTTGTTTTACAACCAAGTGCTATTCATTTGTTTATCTGTTACAATGTTGAATAAAAAAGATAAAAATTATTTCATTATCAACAGTTGGTAATGTGGAAACGTCGTTTAGTGCGCAAGTCTAGGATAGAATTTAGCATCAAAATAGGTCCGGATCTAGTTTGTCAATCTACTTTTTAGCAGCTTCTAGGATAAAAAAAGGATGGCATTTCACATTATAAGAAACCGCCCTAGACGTCTAGCTTTCTAATTTATAGCAAGAAAAAGGTTGGAAATAGGATAATGTCAATCAGCCTTTTTTCTGCCCTACAACTGTTTTCCTAGAAAAGTACCGTTTTCACATGTTTGTTATACTCTTTAAGGTGCTATTCTATAGGGTTTTCCAATAAGAGGTGTTATTTTGATATTCAAAGAAAAGTGCCATTTTTTAATATAAATGATCGGATATTTATTTCGTTATAAAGAGGAAGGTATGCCGTTAATAGTGGAAAATAACATCAGGCAAATGACCACCACGACCACGCTTACAGGACAATATCCTTTTCATGAAATTTTCCATAACCAAATCGCAAAGTGGCTGCCCTATGTCCTCGATAGCCTCACGAATTCCATCTTTGAGGTCTTGAATCGACGCTGGGCTGTTGGCGTAGACCTTCTCTTTCACGTGGCCCCAAAGAAAGAAGTCGCAAGGTGTTAAATCACAAGATCTCGGTGGCCAATTGTGATCACCTCTTCGAGAGATAACACGGTCCGGAAACTTTTTCCGTAAAAGATCAATGGTTTCGTTGCTTGTGTGGCACGTAGCGCCGTCTTGTTGAAAGTAAACGTTGTCCAGATCAATACCATCCAATTCCGGCCATAAAAAATCGTTAATCATCTCTCGATAGCGCAATCCAGTCACCGTAACTGTTGCTCCAGCCTCATTTTCGAAAAAGTAAGGTCCAATGACTCCGCCGGACCATAAACCGCACCAAACAGTCACACGTTGAGGATAGAGAGACTTTTCAACAATAACTCTTGGATTTTCTGAGCCCCAGATCCGACAATTTTGCTTGTTGACGAAGCCACCGAGGTGGAAATGGGCCTCATCACTCAAGATGATTTTTCGATGGAATTCTGGATCATTTTCATGCATTTCAACGACCCAATCAGCAAAGACACGACGTTGTTGATGATCGGCCGGCTTGAGTTCTTGTGTTAACTGGACTTTATAAGCCTTAAGACCCAAATCTTTATGCAAAATACGGTGTAATGACGTTTGTGGAATGGCTAATTCCAAAGAACGACGAGGAATGGACAAACCTGGGTTTTCTTTAACACTTTCGGCTACAACAGCAATATTCTCGGCTGTTCTTGAGCGACGTGCACGGGTTTTATTCTTCACATCACTAACTTGTCCCAAGAGCTCGAATTTTTTCACCAATTTCTGTATTGCGGTCCGACAAGGTGCTTCACGGTGACCCAAAAATGTTCGAGTTTTACGAACCGTCTCTGCCAAATTTTCACCATTTTTATAGTGAATTTTAATAATTTCAATGCGTTGTTGAAGCGTGTATCGTTCCATATTTATTAATGGCGTAGTTTCTACTTGTCAAATGTCAAAAAAATGATAGCTTCAAAAGTGACATCTACCGAAATAGCGGGCTATTCAAAATAACACCTCTTATTGGAAAACCCTTTATATTCTATATAGCACGTAGTTTTTTGTTTGATATCCTTATCAGAGGCGGGGCATTAGAGAGGGGGACTACCAGACTACTGCAAAGAAAATTGTTACGCCACTGGAAAATCTAATAGTGTATTCTATTTTGAGAATTAACAATCGATTTGGTAAAAAAGTCCCTCTTGGTTTTTTCCTTAGAAAGCCTTGTTTTCGAGTAAAATTAAGTTTTTCAAAATCTTTCAGATTCAGTGGCCTATGGTATACGGTCGTACATCATATCAAAAACAGGATGCAATTTTTCGCATTACATTTCTGAGAAAAATTAGGCTTTTTTGTCATATAATTAATTTCCTTAAAGTGCATTGTCTCCGAGATAAAGGGGGTCAAAGTTTAATAAAAACAAGAAATTGTAAATTAGACTTTGACACCCTGTATCTCGAAAACAGTAGGGAAGATGTTATAGGGTAAACTAGGCTTAGTTTCAGTCAAGGAATGCAGTGTGAATGATTTCATCCTGTTTTTGAGATAATGTATGATTTTGTCATAGGCCGTTGAATCTGAAAGGTTTTGAAAAATTCAATTTTACTCGAGAATGTTAATTCCGGTGATTGAATCGCAGAGTCATAAAACTCCAATCCTATATAAGTTTGACTTTAAAAAAGAGTAATCTTGAATCATCAGATGTCATAGCAGTTTGGAGACGTTGGGCAAATCTGCAACGAGGAAATAAATGGCAAACAAGCTAAAGGACACTTTCAAAGTACGCGACATGGTGATCATTATGGATGACTACTTCTTAAATAGCACGTAGACAAGAATTTCCGTCAATTATTAAAATTCAAGTAAATAAATAAATAAATAAAACAAATTTCCTTTTGAAGATTAGTAATTATTTATTGACTGTTATTTAACCGCTACCTTACCGTTTCCAAACCTCGAATGATGAGCCTCAAATCACTGACACACTGCATTGTAAACACAACTTTATTTTTTTTACCAATATTACAACAGTTATTTAACAAAAAAAACAAATTCTGTGAGTATTTTGATAATTACTGATTATTAAAACAATAAAAAACTTTAGTCAATTGGAGTACTTAACAAATAAAGAATTAAAAGCTAGGTTAAGAAATTACTTGATGTACTTTGAGCTTATTTAAAAAAAGTAACTTTTTAATGAGCATTCTTTTGAACGGAATGAGATTCAAATATTTGCGTTAAATCAGGTGAATTCTTAATCTGCATCAAAAGTTCATTAAACGAAAGATTTGTTTCTGAAATTATAAAACAGTTAGTTCTTAGTTAATATCTAATTAAGTTGACTTTCTTACCTATATTAGGAATCTTCTGCAAAGCTAGCAAAGTTCTCATTGCACACTTTTTCAGTTCATCTAATCTTTCAAATTCTTGTTGCACAGATCTTGGACTGACTTTCATTGTACACGTAGCAGACAATGGCTGAATTATATTATCCATTTCTAAAATTATTTGTAATGATTGTAAGGGTTTATGCTCGCTAGAAAAGAAACTACTCAACCTTGTAAAACCTCTTTTGGGCGCAACTGCGCGAGATGTTCTACCATTAAATAGGTTAACATCTTGATATCGTAATGATCTTTCAAGCCTGCTTCAATATGATTTAAAAATTCGTAAACATCAATGAAATCAATGCATTTGTTGAGTAAGGTGTACATGCATTCAAATGCTGCTTTGCGTATATCTAATCCTTCATCAACAGTATGTTTAAAAGGTCCCATTTTCACTTCTTGAATCAAGAATTCCTTAAAAATCCCAATAATTGATAACGCTAATCCCTTAAACGTAATTTTATCATACTTACATTAACTTTTGTTTCGTTGTATATCAGCGGTAGTATGGTGTCCAATAAGTCTTCTAATAAAAATAATTTATTGTGTGCTACAGAATTGAAGAGCATTAAAGATGCACGACGAACGTTTAAATCTGGATCTTGGAGAGTATTTAAAAATTGTCCAATATTCTGGCGAAGGAAACTGTCTATAGGATGGTCCTAAAAAACAAATCAAAAAACGCCATTACGTCATTACATTAATAAACCGCTTAGTAAACGGTCTCTGTAGGACTTCTTTATTCATAGATCTCTATTTTATTATTTAAATCAGCTTGCAATTAGCGAAACCAAAAAGCTAAGACGACAATTTTAGTAAAATAATGAAGGATAAACCAACACTTAGAGGATCAACAACTCCTAAGACTATTATACATCCATTATTAAGGCTATGGTTTTCAAGGGCAGATCATTAAAGGTCTTCCATGTTCATATAGTATTAGAATCTGAGAACCTGGTTTCCCAATTAACTTACGCAACAAACTAGAAATGAACAAATGAGTAACGGATTTTCACTTCCAACCTTTCAAACAAAACACCAAGAGGCTGCATTTAATGATCAATAAGTCTTCTCAAAGATGGTAGAAAAATATAAGATTTAGTTTTAGTACCATCATAAGATGCAGACACAAACAAGAGTCAATATCTTTTGTTTCTGCGCAATAGTAGACCAAAGTACGCAAGATATATGCTGTCCAAACTGCACGGCAACAAATCTGTTGCTGCAAAATATTTTATATTGTAAACTTAACTTTTGGTTTAGTTAGGTAGGTTAGGTAAAATAGCATGGACTCGGTTGGATTAAGTAAATCTATGGTGATTAAGTTAAGTCAGCTCAAGTTAGCTAATCTAGGGTAGATTAATTTTGATTATGACTAAAATGATACTGCTCATTGATCACACTACTGTACCTACTAGTATTGCTAATTTATGGTAAATATTCCAAAACCTTTCTTTCAAAAGAGAGAAAAAAGTCAAAATAATCAATTCAAACAAAGACGTGTGTGAAAGGCTAAAACATTGAATTTAAAATTATTTTTTTAGGATTTTGTTGAAGTAAACATCGATACCTGTTCCACAATTGTATATTTGATTGCAAGGACAACGACAGCTCGCATTATCGGAGATGCGTTCTTTACGTGCTCTTCCAATTCCGGCAACAGACGAGTAGGGTCCATTAATGTAAGTTTACCCAAGCATTCAGATATAACTCCTCTTATTCCTTCTTCAGGGGATTGACAATGAAGAAGAAGCTGTTGCCAGATTTCTGGTATAAATCCTAATAATTCTGAAGCATTTTCTTGAGGAATCGATAAACTGTTTATAACCTAAAAATGAACAAAACAAAAAATATGTAATTATTTATTGTGTATTAGTATTTAATATTTGATGTACCTCTTGAAGAGATAACAGCACCAAATATTGCTGATCAGGTTGAGTCTCGATCTCTTGCACAATAAATGGCAAGTATTCTTGTAAATTACCCAATGCAATGCATCCTAAAGCATAGCTGGCTGCAATCTTAACTTCTTCAGAGTCGATTAAAAATGATTGCAAGATAGCATCTTTCAAATGGTTGATGGAAGTAAGATCACTGCAAAAAATAAAGATTTCTTTTTTGTTACATCTTCCATTAATAAGCCATCGCGCATTCAAAATTAAAAATATGTTACACTACACAAATACTACAGCAGCATTTCCAACTGTCCATGCCCCAACAAAAACGTCAAAATATGACTAAGAAAAATTATCTTGAAGATTGGGTATAAAATTGGATACAATTTTGAATATGTTCAGGAATTAATGGCAAAGATGTTTGATACCTTTATTCAATCTACAACAAAAAAGATTGATGTCAAATTTCAACCAGTATCCATAAAATTCTGAGCATCACAGTAGTAGAAGTTACCGTTTTGTTGTCAAAACGAAAACAGGAATTACCCATAAACTATTTATATTGAACACCCAAAACAATCGTGTTTAAACACAATAAGATGGTAATGACCGGATCTGTTCATTATTTGAAGTCTGCGGAACTTGTCAAAGGCAGATGCAAAAAACATACCCGAAGTAACTGTGGCACTGACATGGTCAACAGTAAATTTTAAAGTACAAAAAACAGATTGAAGAACAGTAAGAAAAAAGAAAAAGCAGTGGCGCTACTTGTGAACCATAGATGGGAACAGGGCCGGTGGTACTATTGATTTTCTAAAGCAGCTGCCTCATGTGCTAGTTCTAAAGGGGCGCCACATCCAGTGAAATAAAATACAAAAGCTATGTCGAGGATTAGTTGTAATGTCACATGAGAAATGAGGGGCACCATTTCAAAAGTTTTCCTCACTTTTTTTCTTGCACCGGCTCTGGATAGCAATGGCCGATATTTACATAAACAGTAATGTGTTTCATTGTTCCCAGTCATTACTTTAGAAGAAAAGATTTGAGAATGGGGTTGAGTATACTACTAGGTTGTTAGCTGAAGGCTCTAGTATGCGCGTTACAAAATCAAGATGAGTCGAAAAATTCAGAAAAATCTGCAATAAACAGTAGACACGTCAAATCGGCTAGACCTAAGCCCTATCAATTCTATTTATGATAATCAGCATGAAGAAAAAAAGATTCATGGAAAAAGTATCTACAGTAGATTATGACAAATATAAAGAAAATCGCAGAGAAGCGAAAAACTTGGTGAAAGAAGGAAAAGAAAGAACCTGGGGGAAATGTGGAGAAAAAATGGCACAGATATACACAGAAAATCAGAAACCTTTCTTTGGGATGTTGAAACAACTCCGAATTAAAAAGAACTGTTATCTAAACAACATCACAGATAAAAATGGGAAATTCGTTACAGATGAAAACGAGATTATAAGAAGGTGGAAAGAATATTTTCAGGATTTACTTGAAGACGAAGAACAAGATGAAGTCATAAACGGTGAAAGAAACTATACAGATCAAATAATAAATTCTACGAGGCTGTAAATAAAATGAAAATGGGAAAAGTAACAGGAATCAACGACTGCAGAGATGAGCCAAAAATGTATTTAATTTAATCTATACGTTTCTCTCTCTAGTTTATGAACGGCTGGGCTGATTTTAATTTTCTTTGATGTAAAAGATTGAAAATTTTATATCCTTTAAAATAATATATCACACATGGGGTAGTGCCATTTAAAATTTTGGGGACGAGGTGGCTGGGGGGGAGGGTGAAAGTTTCCCAACTGACTAGAGTAAGTTATTAAATGTCACCCTCCAAAACAAACTCGAAGCGTTTCAGCAATTTTTGATAATTTTACTAATTAAACATTTATTCAATGTGGGAAGTGATCACCCTGTATAACTCGATTAAGACAATGGTTCTAGGAAAAACAGAAATACCAAAACATGTAAAAACTGACGTTTTTTTAAAGAAGAAAGCGATACATGGACGGCAACAGCAAAACAAAAGAGTAAAATGCGGAGTATAGAAATGCGATTATTACGAAAGATAGAAAATAAAACCAGAAGAGACCATATTCAAAACACCACATTTAGAGAAAAGTTACAAACAAAAACAGTTAACGTAATAATCTAAGAAGACCAGTTAAAATGGTTTGGCCACCTCCAGAGAATGAACCCAGACAAACTACCAAGACAAATATATGAAATAAAACCAATAGAACATAGACACAGAGGACGGCCTAGAAGAACGTGGACACAAGAAGTGTACAGAGCAGCCAGTGACGGGAATAGATTGAAATAACATTAGACACAAGATACGAGGAACTGGAAACAACTATGGACACAAACACCTAGAGCTCAACTTACGCTTACACTCATACACCGAAAGGTAGAATGAGTTATAGATTAAGTAAGTAAGTTAAAAAGAGGTTCAGTGGGACATTTTTATAGAATATTTTTTGTACGGTTGGAGGTAATTTTAAAATATAGAGGTAATAATTTTACACAATTTTTCTTGGTTATATTTTTTTGATATTTCGCCAAGAGATCATTGAAACACCTTGTATACGAGAAGTGGTCAAGAAGCTAGATCCAAGTTCGCAATAAATAATTAAATATTGCCATAACTGTCAGATTTAAATTCCTGTAATACTACATTGCTGCAATCACCAATAAATGAAAAATGGTGCAATATCAACATACGAGTACAGGAAGTCTAACCATAACAGTAAATTTTCTAAACATAAAGCCTACTTAGTTTTGATGCCGTTTAGTAATAACTTGCTTTGAATGCTTTTCGGCGATATAAGTTGCGCATAGTGGTCATGTTTTAGGAAATTATTACAACAATTTGTTAAGTGAAAATCGTAATATATGGCGACGAATTATAAAACATTGATACTTTTGGAAATATTAACGATTTTTAATTTTAATCATTTCAAAAGACGCCATTTTCTACCAGACAAACATGGCTTGATAGAAGTAGCTTATGCTTGGTCTTCAGACATGCACAAATGATATTGGTGCAAGGAGTTTTTCAAAAAGATAAAGATAAAGATTTTTGTTTAGAGGTCACTGTATAATAGTTGCATAACAGCAGTGTTTTTTATAAAAAGAATTTTATAAAACCAAAATACCAAGCTTTTGGGGAACCCGATTATAGAAGGACAAAGTCCTATGAACGATGATTAAATATTTAGCAAAAAAACAAATAAACAAAAGAAGCTATTCTATTCTTTACTTTTGTTTAGTACCATACCGAATGAGTCTGAATACATTCAACCGCCAACCTATTTAGAAAATTGAAAACCCAGTAGATCAAGAAAACTGACGTCATTTTCTGTGAAGCAGCTACTGTGAGTATATTGCAAAACATCGGTAATTTATACAAAAATTATCAAAAGGGTAGGATAAACTTGGTTTTGGATTTACCCTGTTTAGTTACTTTTATAAAACATATAAATAAAAAAAAGTTTATACTTACATTTCCCTGCCAATTTCACCAATGACCAAAAGCGAAAAGAGGCACAGTGAGTTAGACACGCCAACGTTGATATTTTGTAGAAACTGATTAACTACCGCAAATGCATGATTTCTGCACACTACTGTAATTGCAGCAACACATTTCGATAATGTGTAATAAATATGCTTATTTTTATTTTTCTTTTTATCAGACATTTGCAAAATGGGATTCGTTAGTATTTGTAAGAGGTCATTATACCCCAATCCTTGTAAATGACATTTTACCAAACCTTGGAAAAATTGTTGCATTGCCACTAACATAGTTCCTGAATGCATAAAATTGTTTTATGTATTATAAAAATTATTAAAAATATCTTCATTTACCTTGTAACAATGGCGACTTTAATAGTTTCATAATTTCTGGAAAAATCTTTTCTGTTATTCCTTGTAAAACAGAGGGATGATACTGCGCTATAGTTTTAAGTAGTACAAGTGTTATCTGGGCTATATGCAAATCTAATTCATTTAAAAGAACAGGTAATTCATCGATAACATGGTTCAGATAATCAATGTTGATGTGATCATAATAGTTCCTTATAAGGCAGTCAAGTAAGTTGATGGTATTTACTTTTAAGATTCGTTGATTTTGATGCAGAAACGAACTTAGTATTAAAATTGCTTCATTCTAAAATTTAAAAAAAACATAAAATATAAAAAGAAATTTTTTTATTTTGCCGCTTTTCTAAAATCTGCATAAAATGTAGTATATAACAGTGTAGTAAAATCTAATCAAACATAAACAATGTTGAAAACCTGAAACCTTGTATAGTAACTTGGTAGATTTCATTTAAATGGATTTATTTTTCTTTCAGAATTCCCTAATCTCAAGAACCGAGATGACTAGAGGCAGGACTTTTCCACTAATGTAAAAAAAAGTAAAAAAAACAAACACTATCCAAGTGCAAGAAATCTTTGTTTTTTCCAAGATCCATAGTAAACCAGTGAAAATGCAAGTATGATCATGGCGAAATTTAAAAAATTGAATATCTTGAGAATTACTGGTGATATAAACATCTGGGAATGCAAAGCATAACCACAACGAACTCCTGTTTTGTTACTTTTTTCAAATTTTGGCGGCCATTTTGACCATGTTTCCGAAGAGTTATTAAAAAACGTCTTTAGTTTTTGATGTAGAATCCAAATCTGAAGTCAAAATTTCAAAATTTGACAAAAAATGCGGACAGACATACATACAGACAGACAGACTTCGCAAATTCAGTAACGACTCCTTCGGAGTTCGTTGAAAAACCAACAACGCTTTACTCTTTTTTAATGGGAAGGTTTCCCTTTATTGTACTCATTTGATAGAGAATGTTTTTGCCTTTTCAATGAAGTAAAACTTTGATACAATTGCATAAGTAAATTTTGATTAAAATTCGAAAAATTGTTTGAATAACGTTTAAAAGCTTATCCGGTCTTTTAAATTTTCAATATCATCTAGTCACATTATGGTCGGTGTGATACACACCTTCCCATTAAAAAAAATTTAAGCATTATTCGTCGCGCTTTGTTTTTTTTTTAAATAGTTATTTGGTATTGCCCTGTAATGTAAAACTAAACACTTAACAACTTTTATACGAAACATTTTTTCATAAAATGCATATTTACTGAGATATGTAGGATAAGCCATACTTTTCGGACACACTGTATAATATCACTGTCAGAAAATCGCCATTATCAATCTCGATTATCTCGAAAAGTATTCTAAATATTGAAATACCGATTATGTATCTGTAATCAGGAGAAAATTCTTAGTTGATTTTATATACAGTGTGTCCCAGATAAGGATGCACAGCATGGGAATCTTGAAAACGGTAGGAGATACAGGATCGGTTGAATGGCATGAAAGTTGGCTATTTATAGGACCTTTTTGTTGGCGTTTGTAAAATCTAGATATCTTGCATACTTTCAGAGATATTTAAAAAAAAGTAGATTTTTAGATTTTCGTTATTATTTTTTCTTTTATTTATTTGAAGAAATATAGGAAAACTAAAACCACTTTTCCATTGCCACTTTTTGTTCTCTATTAAAATACGCTAACAAAATTCCTGTAAGACGTTTCGGTTTCGAGTAACCATCATCAACCTCATTTTTTTAAATAGGCAGAAAAACAATTAAAAATTGTTTTGAATAGCTCTTGTTGTCACGATTCTAATGATGTGATAAGGTTATTTTGATTTCTTATGCTATAAATTAATGCATTCTGCAGTACTTGGCCTGCACGATCACCTGATCTAGCACCGTTAGATTTCTTTTCTCTAGGGTTATGTCAAGAATGGTGCTCAACCAAAATTTTGAAAACGAACAGCAGTTATTACAGTTGATCACAGCAGCGTTCAACACAAAAAAATCAAAACCAAAATAAACAAACGCCAACAAAAAGGTCCTGTAAATAACCAACTTTGATCCCATTTAACCGCTGCTGTATCTCTTACCATTTCCAAGATCCCCATGCTGAGCATCCTTATCTTGGACACACTGTATACAACATGACCTGTAAAGTTACGGAAGCATGGCAACAGATAGGCAGACAGACAGAATGTACGAATTCAGATACGAAGTATTTTAAATTTCGTGGAATATTGATATAAATTTAGGTTATATTTAGAGGAATATCTTGAAAATAAAACACTTAGTGTAGATTCGCGATGATGAAAGAAAGATTGTAAAGTAATAAAGGCTGTTTTACGTGATCGTCACTTAAACTGCTCATTTACAGAGCCATAAAGAAAATTAGTTTAAATATCAAAGATATTTCCAAGAAAATACATTTAAGTTTTGACCCATATTTCTATAAATCACTTAAAGAATCAACAATCAACTTACCACTACAGGTAACTCCACTCGTAACGGTGACATGGCAATCATTGCAAATGCTTTTATTGCAGTAAGACGAGTAATATCATTTCTTAGACGATCCAGTAACAATGACAAACAAACGGATAAGTCTTTTTGTAGAAAGTCGGCAAAATTACTTATAATCTGAGCCATTGTTAAAATAGCCTGTTCTTTAACTTCAATATCTGAATGTTTCAGTCTAACAAAAGTACAATTATAAATATCTTTTATAAACAATCCATAATTACAAATAGAACTAGCATTCAATGGTCTCATAGCTTTTATCAGTTCCTGTAACACCAGCAAACCTTCAACAGTGATTCTGTAGTAATCATGATCTATGGTATTTAATATTAGCGGAATAATTTCATTAATATGAGGCTGAAGCGCTTGAACTTGATGGAAACCCAAAATGTAGTGAATAAATGATAATGTGTCCAACAATACGCTGTTATTGGATTTTTGTTTATTTAAACAATACAATAACCCAGGTATAATGTCGCTGATATAAAGATTTAAGGCTTCTGGAAAGACGTCGAAAAGGGTTCTAAGCAAATTAAAACAGTCGCGGCGAGTTTTCATACTGTTCTGTTTCATCTGCTCGCATATTGCTTTTATTAGATGGGGAGCCTGCTCTTGAAGCATGATCACAGGAGATTCTTTCTCGAGAAATGAAGCAGATAGATGTCTTGTCGACAAATTTGTTTGTTTAAGTAGTGCCGCGTAGGTTTGAAAAATATCAGATTTAACGTTCTCGTCTCTTTCTAAAAAGAATATAAACTGAGAAAATACAATTAAAATAGCAGGCATTCATTTATACCTTTGAAACGGGTTATTAATGCCGGTGATAAAATTTGATAAAACTCCATCAACATTTCAGTACGATTTGTTACAAGTAGTTCTAAACATTTAGCAGCTGCGCGTCTAACTTTCCAAGCAGTATCATCATCATCGCTATAATTATCACTATCTTCATTAATTGCACAAACATTACATTTATTTTCAATTTCGTCTTCATAGTCATAATTATAATTGGGATCGTAGGTTAAATGATCCATGCATAAACTAATAATCTAAAATATTTCCGATTAATTCTTCGTTACATGATAACTAAGAGATAATCAAAAATTAGTTATACTTCGGACAAATGTGTGGTGATTTCTTTAGGACATTTCTGAATGAAAATTTGTAAAGTGAGAAGACAAGATTCCCGTATATCATCATCTTCTTTTAAACTATACTGAAGAATCATTGGCAGAAATTCCTCAATATGCGAACTAAAACGCTGATGGGCTTCTCGGCTGCAGCAAACAGAAGTACAAACTTATCATTTAGATATGCCTTAATTAATTACTTACCAAATACCAAAAATACACTGAATATACGTGTGAATATCAGAATCGCTGTAATTAATCGTAAGTCCATTCCACATGTGATTTATGATTTCTTTATACACCACATCATCACAGAATCTAACCATAACACTGCAAACAGCAACACTACGTTTCTGCACGGCTTGACGCGGAGAACAAAACTTTGGAATAATTGCTCTCAAAATCGCAAACATGTGATGTGATCTCACAAAATTGCCAAACATGTTTAATAAATCCGCCAATAGTTCCAAAGCTTCAAACTGAATAGAAACATTATCCTACAATAATTAGAAGTTGTGTTTAAATAAATCTTATTTACTGTTTATTAACACAAAATAAATACCCATTTTACAGCCTTGACCAGTTCAATAACGATACATTCACATATATTTCTGGTCAGATCTCCCGATGCTAAAGGTAGTTGAGAAATTACTGTTTTCAAACCTATATTAGAAATATCACGTATTCTGTCTTTTTCAGACATGGCATTCTTACAAAGATCCATTACAATAGTTTCCACTCGTTCGTGTTTAATTTTCTTTATCAGCACTCCCAGGCTAAAAGATGATATTGATCACACTATTTAAAAAACTGTAAGAACTAATATAAAGTGGAATAGGATCAGAACTTGCCATATTGAGTAACAAGATTTTGGTGTACATGTGTAAAAAAACATTTAGATCTACCAGTTTGCAATTAGCGATAAAATAATTAGAGTTCTACGGTACTTTGTCGTATTATTTATACCCATCTCAATTTTCTTTTTAGAATTGTATGCATGGAGTTTTTGAAAAATATTAAATATTTTCTAGTAAAGTGCTTTGTAAACAGGGCATGTTTCTAAGAGACATTTTTTGTTGTTTGCCGTTACAGGGTGCTGAAATAAAAGTTACAATTTTTTGCTACTTTTTGCTATCTCAGAAACTACGTAAGTTGTTGAGATAGCATTTTCTGTAGAAGTATTGCTATAAGGGATCTATCATTTTATATAATTTTGTACCCGATTCTCTTAGTTCAGTCAACGAAGGGGTTATAGAGGACATGGAAAGGGGGGGAATTCTTCTCTTGAGCAATGTGTTGGGGGTAGTTAGAAGGCAAAAATACTAAAAGTCTTCCCTCTAGCCCTGCCGCTTCAGGGGGAGAGGGGGTGGAAAGGTTCCTCTTTTCGGTTTCTTGCTTATAACTCGAACACGGTGCGTCGTACGGTAAGAAGTATTTCCTACAAAATAAAAGATAATTAAATTTCCTACAAGACTGTTTATATTCATTTTTTTTTCTATGTGTTATAGTTTCCGAGATCGATAATTTTCGAAAAACTTTTTTTTTGTCTCACATTTTTCGTCAAACTTGTCCTTCCAATTCCTCAGCCTTATGTTTTACAGAAAGCTCGTCAGACAGTTCCCTTTAGAAATATGTAATAGTTACTAATTTATCTTCTACAGGTCAGAGGTTACAGCAATTTGAAGTTTTTGAATACATTTCGTGATTTCTCGAGGAAAGTCAATCAATGCCCAAAAGAAGATTGTAGAGGAATTCTTCTCTTGGAGAATATATTGCGGGTAGTAAGGAGGCAAAGATACCAAAAGTACCCGCTCCTAGCCATGCCGTTTTAGGGGGGGGGGGTGAAAAGGTCCCTTTTGTCGGTTTTTCGCTTATAACTCGAAAATGTTGAGTCGTACGGTGAAAAGTATTTCTTACAAAATAAAAGATAATTAAATTTTCTATAAGAATGTTTATATTCATTTTCTTCCTATGTATTATAGTTTTCGAGATATTCGCCAGCGCAAATCTGTAATTTTTGAAAAACTTTTTTTACCTTGCATTTTCGTCGAAGTTCTCCTTCTAACTCCTCAGCCTTATGTTTTCAAAAAAGTCTTCAGACAGGAGTTGTAGTGCATTACATTTCCTTCAGAAATATGTATATTTACTAATTTATCTTCTACGGGTCAGAAATTACAGCAATTTGAAATTTTCGGATAAATTCCGTGATTTCTCGAGAAAACTATACTTTCGTTATTCTCATTATTTTGTATTAAGAAACTGGAATTTAAGAAAAATCTTAACTATTTTTCGCAAATTCCAGTTTCTTAATACATGCATAACAATGATAACGAAAGTATAGTTTTCTTGAGAAATCACGAAATTTATCCCAAAATTTCAAATTGCTGTAGCTTCTGACCTATCGAAGATAAATTACTAAATATACATATTTCTAAAGGAAATGCAATGCTCCGCAACTTCCTGTTTGATGACTTTTTCGAAAACCTAAGGCTAAGGAGTTAACACATGGGCTGAAAAGTCCCAGGCCTAACAAATAGATGGCGCTAGTTCTATTGCATTCACCGCTTTTTCAGTTAGTACTAACCTTCAAAAGACAGCTGTTAAAATTTCCTGATATTCTATTCATTATTTTGTGAGTTATTGTGCTAAGAGTGACGCTACTTTTGTTATTTTCAAAACAATGGATCAACAACAATTTCGTGTTTTAATTTTACACTGCTTCTTGATGGGAAAAAATACCGTTCAAGCGAAGCAATGGCTTGAAAAGTGTTATGGGGACTCCGCTCCATCAGAAACAACAATAAAACGTTGGTTTGCTGACTTCAAACGTGGTCGTAGAGACACCGATGATGCAGAACGCAGTGGACGTCCAAATGAGGCGGTAACACCAGAAAACATCAAAAAAATCCACAAAATCGTTTTGAATGATCGAAAAGTGAAGTTGCGTGAGTTAGCTGACATCGTAAAGATATCAAAAGAACGTGTTGGCTTTATATTGCATGAGCATTTGACTATGAGAAAGCTCTGCTCAAAGTGGGTGCCGCGTTTGCTCACTGTTCACCAAAAACAAGAACGTGTTGATGTTTCTGAGCAGTGTTTGGCCATGTTTAAACGTAACGAACCGGAATTTTTGCGTTGATATGTGACAATGGATGAAACATGAATCCATCACTTCACTCCGGAATCAAAACGATCGTCATCTGAGTGGACAGCAACTGGTGAACCTCGTCCAAAGCGACCGAAAGCACAACAATCGTCTGGAAAGGTTATGGCCTCGGTATTTTGGGATGTGCGTGGTGTAATATTCATCGACTATCTTGAGAAGGGAAATACCATCAACAGCGTTATTGGAGCGTTTGAAGGCCGAAATTGCAAAGAAACGACCGCATATGGCAAAGAAAAAAATTTTGTTTCATCAAGACAACGCACCGTGTCACAAGTCAATCAAAACAATGGCAAAACTACATGAATTGAAGTTCGAATTGCTCCCACATCCACCGTATTCGCCAGATTTGGCTCCCAGGGACTACTGGCTGTTCGCAGACCCAAAAAAAAGTGCTTGCCGGTAAGAAATTTCGCTCGAATGAAGAGATTATCGCCGAAACTGAGTCCTATTTTGAGGCAAAAGATAAATCGTTCTACAAAAGTGGTATTGAAATGTTAGAGCGGCGCTGGAATGATTGCGTTGTTCTTGATGGAAATTACGTTGATGAATAAAGCTAATTTTGAACAAAAAAAACCGTGTTTTCTTTGTTAGGCCTGGGACTTTTCGGCCCATGTGTTAGAAGGACAACTTCGGTGAAAATGCAAGGCAAAAAAAGTTTTTCAAAAATGATCGATTTGCGCTGGTGAATATCTCGGAAACTATAACACATAGGAAGAAAATAGATAGAAACATTCTTGTAGGAAATTTAATTATCTTTTATTTTGTAGGAAATACTTCTTACCGTACGACGCACCATTTCCGAGTTATAAGCGCAAAACCGACAAAAGGGACCTTTCCACCCCCCACCCCTCCCTAAAGCGGCAGGGCTAGAGGCGGAGACTTTTAGTATCTTTGCTTCCTTACTACCCGCAACATATTCCTCAAAAGAACAATCCCTCTACAACCCCCTTTTGGGCATTCATTGACTTTTCTTGAGCAATCACGAAATATATCCAAAAACTTCAAATTGCTGTAACTTCTGGCTTGTAGAAGATAAATTAGTAACTATTACATATTTATAAAGGGGACTGAATGCTCTACAACTTTCTGTCTGACGACGTTGCTGTAAAACATAAGGCTGAGGAGTTAGAAGAACAAGTTTGCCGAAAAATGTGAGGCAAAAAAGTTTTTCGAAAATTGTCGATCTTCGCTGGCAAATATCTCGGACACTATAACACATACAAAGAAAATGAGTATACCAGGTGTATAACTATGAAATGAGACTTTTTTTTTCAATTTTAAACGTTTATTAACAAAAAATGGTTACAAATTTAATCTTCAAAATAATAGCCATCGCTAGCGACACATTTTACCCATCTCTCAGGCAATTTGTGAATGCCGCGCCAAAAAAATTGGCCGTCTTTGGCCGCAAACCAATCATCGAGCCATTTTTTGGCTTCTTCGTGAGAATTGAAGCGCTGCTCGGAAAGTGCGTGGCCCATCGATGCAAACAAATGATAATCGGAAGGCGCCAAGTCTGGTGAGTAAGCCGCATGCACCAGCGGTTCCCAGTCGTACGTCTCCACCAATTCCCGGGTCGCTCTTGTTCGATGTGGTGGTGCATTGTCATCAAGAAAAATTACTTTGTGACGCCGATGGGCATATTCTGGGCGTTTTCGGTGTATAGCGTTGTTCAAATCGGCCAATTGTCGTTGGTAGCGTGCACCGTCAACTGTTTCACCTGGTTTTAATAGCTCGTACCAAATCATACCATGCTGATCCCAGAAAACACACAGCATTGCCTTGCGGCCGAAGCGATTTGGTTTGGCCGTTGATTTTGGCTTGTGGCCGGGCGGACCATACGATCGTTTACGCTTGGGATTGGAGAAATACACCCGTAACGATTCGATGCAAAAAAGACTTCCTTTTGAACCGGGAGAGCAGCATTTCACAAGTGGTTTTTTGGTTCTCTTGCTGCCTTTCAGTCAGTTCATGCGGCACCCATCTTCCGACCTTTAAAATCATGCCCATGTCTTTCAAACGTTTGCAAATGGTTTTTTGGGTCACTCCCAACTGCTCTGCCATCATTTCTTGCGTTTGACCATCATCTTCATTCAACAATGCTTGCAATTCGGTGTCCTCAAACTTTTTCGGTGGCCGGCCACGTTCCTCGTTCTCCACGCTAAAATCACCACTTCGGAATTTTTCAAACCACCTGAAGCACTGTGCTCTGCTTAGAGCATGTCCACCGTAAGCTTCTATAAGCATTTGATGAGCTTGAGAAGCGTTTTTCTTCAATTGATAACAGAAAATCAACGATGTCCGCAAATCGTAGTTTGAAGGCACGAAATTCGACATTTTTAAGAGCGAAAAAAATGCGTTGTTGTAAGAAACATCACAAACAATGAATTGAATATTGTTGACAGATGACAGACGAAAAAAATAAGACATTTGGGACAGTTTAAAAATACTCCTAGCGACATCTGTGGTCTGATAGCTGAAAGTCTCATTTCATAGGTATACACCTGGTAGACAGTCTTGTAGGAAATTTAATTGTCTTTTATTTTGTAGAGAATACTTCTTACCGTACGACGCACCGTTTCCAAATTATAAGCAAGAAACCGAAAAGAAGGACCTTTCCACCCCCCTCCCTAAAGCGGCAGCGCTAGGGGCGGGGACTTTTAGTATCTTTGCCTTCTAACTACCCCTAACACATTCCTCAAGAGAAAAATTCTCCCCCTTCCCATGTCCTCTACAATCCACTTTTGGGCATTCATTGACTGGACTATCTACACAAAGCTGGAAATGATGGGGGGGAGGAAGAAAGTTCTTTAAACAATAAATGATATGTTATGGTTATAAAAGCCAACGATCTTCAACATCTTTTAAGTTTATTTTAATGTGTTTAAAAGTCAACATAAAATCTGTTAAGCTGATGAATATTAATCAATTTTGAAATTGGCTAAACATTTAAATGAGGTGTGCAATCTCCCTCTCTCATCTCCGTCTTTGGCTAGAGTATCGGTTACAAGATTTTATAGAGTGGTAGATCCCTTCTTTTTCTACTTCTACAAAAAGAATCTATCTCAATAACTTTTGTAGTTTCTGAGATACTGATATTAGCAAAAGCAAGAAATGGTAACTTTCATTTCAACACCCTCTATCTCTGTAACGGTAAAGCACAAAAATAGATTTCTCCTGGAAATATGCGCTTTTTATAAACCACTTGACTAGAAAATACTTCACATTTTTTCAAAAACTCCATGCATGCCATTCTACAAATGAATTACTAGAAAGAAAACTCAGATGGGTATAATAATACAGAAAGCTACTGTAAGTTGGAACTGTAGTACAGCAGCAAAGAGCAAAGAGCTAAGCAATCATACTGAAAGAAACGTAGAAACGAACGATGAATTAAATTTTACTTTTCTTTTCCAACGTAGTCCCGGAAGCTTCGTTGTGTGTGTGCAAAGTGTCCACTCATAAACCTAACATCATACAGGTCCATTGCCTTTCTAAACGTTACAGGAAAAGTTTTCGAGTGAATATTAACAAATAGAGCATATTTCCTCGAGTTTTCCAGGTTTGCCTTGTCTTGTTAATGATAGCTAATATTATACCCTGTATTTGTAGATTTAAAAGTCATACCTCTAAAATTTGATATTGTCATCATAATAACAGCCCATGGCAATGATTTAAAAGATATAAAATATTACAGGAAAAGCTATTTGATGACTACAAAAAGCTTTGATCAAGATTATCATTAAAAAGCTATATTTGCACAGAGTGTCCCTAAAGTACATGACGATATTTCAAGAGATGATTCTACATGGCATTCTAAGCAAGCAAGTTTTATAAATACACATACATCCTTTGAAGCACCGTTTTTGAGATACAGGGTGTTAAAGATTCATGGAAAATGCAGTTTTCTTTAGAATATTTTTGAACGACTTACTTAAAATCAGTTTATTAGTTTGCTGTTTAGTTTTATATTTTTTGAATAAATCATTCTGCAGATGCTTTTTAGTAACAAAATATTTAGAGAATTTGAAAAGTAAAAAACGAATTTTACTCAGAAACTGTTGGATTTACAGAAATATGACAAGAAAAAAATCGCAAAAAAAGTTTAATTTTAGATTTCACTAATAAAAACTATACCATAACAATAAAAAATTCAAAAGTGTGCAAAAAAATGGGGACAAGTGAACCCAAACACCCGGTATATGGATTTTGCTCAAATTCACCATGTAATTTACTCTACAAAAGAGAAAACATTTTGCTAAGAAATCTGATAAAATAGGTCGTTCTAAAGATATCTCAAAGACTGCATTTTTCTAAGAACTTTCAAACACCCTGTATCTCAAAAACGAAGCTCCAAGGATCTATGTTTATGGGTAACTTTTTTGCTTAAAATGGCCTTAGGATCACCGTCTGGAATTTTGTGGCTTACTTTAGGTACACCCTGTCTATTTTGTTTATATACAATTTTGAACCAGTCAGGTATAGTAAGTACTAACAGCAGTATTGTCAGTGTTTAACTTGAGTTTTATGGCACTACTTGAGTTATGTTAACAAAAATCATTTATCTGAACAGTAACAAACTGTCAGTTTAACAGTAAAGTCAAACAACTAATTTGGATGAACGGATAACATCTGCAGGTGCATACTGGGTATATTGAATCTATGTACTTACCTGTTAATCTCAGTATTTGAGCTGTACAGTTATAAAACTCAAATTGGATGAAGACTACTTAGGTATCAAAAACAAAAAAGGTAGTATAAAAATATTAGAAATCAGGCTGTGTATTATATGAAACATGAGTAATGTAAAAATACAGAAATTGTAAAACAGTATCGGGTAATCTATTATGATTATTTTTTTCAATAGAAGCAACAAGAATGAAAAGGTTCTTGCAATCTTACGAGTGTACGAAAAAAAGGAGTAGAAAATGATTAGCCAAGGAAAGCTTATACATATCTAACTAATATGATTCCTTGGATAATTACAAATTTAGATTAACCAAAGCAAGACATTATTAAACTTATAAATGAAGTAGTTTTTTCATGTAATATAATCACACAGATAATAATTTTTGTTTAAATACAGGCCAGCATCTGCTCTGATATAAGACTGGAATAAAATATTACAGTGTATTTTATTGCATATGCATATTCTACACTAGGACATGATGGGAATTTCACTTGAGTAAAACTAACTTTGTACAACAAAAAATAGAAGAATCAATATTTTTCATTAATTTAATATTTAAATATTAAATTATTTAAAAAGTCTATGCTTACCACTTGACTGCAATATTCTGCACCTCTCCGTTTCTATCTTCCAACAATTTAAGCAACATTCGTACAACCTTCTGTTCTGTTTCATCATCCAATTTCACCGTATCTTTTTGAATCTGAACAATCATATCACTGATAGCCATAAATCGATAGTCTTGATCTGGTGATTGCATCTAAAGTAATAATAATGTAAATAGGTGTTATTTTCAAGAATTACAAGTAGCACATTACAAACCTTTTCTAGAAGACTGCTTATATTTTGAAACGAAGAAGCCATCATATCCGCCATTATAACACCAAAGATTATTACTTACGACAAATTAAATAACAACACCAAATACAATTTATAATTTTATGTTGTAAAGCAATAAAACGTAGACGATAAGACATAAAAAACGGGTTACACCCTATTATAGCGTTAAAATGTCACCGTTTCTTCAAAAGCGCCATCTATTTCGGATGCGCAGTTAAAACAAAAACTGTGTCACGTGATGCCATGTTAACTGACATAAATTGGATCTAGAAACAAAAGGAAGAAAGACAAAAGAAATGACATGTTTTTGTTGATTAGAAATTAATTTACAAGACTTCGGCAAATAAGATAAACATTCAAACAATAGCCATGTTCTTCAAACGAATAGTTTTAGTGTAGTATTTAAAATGTATTATTTATGAAGATATGAAGAGCCGCCATGAAACAAACAGGTAATTATATTTTGTATTTAATGCGTCAGGTAACACAGGTATTTTGTTGATTTAACTTTTTATGTGTTTTTATGGTGTAAACTTAAACGAAAGTCTTTAAATTATAAACGCAATTTGCAGTATTGTTGTAAATTCAGGTTTGTTTATGTTGCGAATATCGCAAGATTGCATTAATCATTACCAGGAACTCTTGTTTCATGTAATAATATAACTGATAATGTAGTATACCGGGTGCTGAATCGGCGGACGCAATTTAGGAAACCCCATGCTAATTTTGAAATGTTTAGATATTGGCTTCCCTAATTGTTGTAGCACTAAACTTTATTTAGATTTTTCTGAAGGGCATTGCAAGATGATATTACACTGAGCAATTTCAGCATTTTATGATAACTCAGTTAAAAGATATTTGAAGAAAAGTGTGTGCATAAAACATATCATGTAGTGACAATCACAAATCTATCTATATAAATAAAAATGAATCGCAAAAATGTATGAAGGCGTATCACTTCACAACGACTGAACCAAATTGGATAATTCTTTTTTTGTTGTGTTTGTTATTATCAGGAGAAGGTTTGTATAAAAGAAAATTTCCAAAAAAATGTACGGAAAGACGTAAAAAACATTTTTTCTCTTATACGTCATTTCGAGTGGTTCCCGAAGTATATAATAGATGGCGCCGCCGGCAGGGTGGCGAAAGTGTCGAAGTGTATGTAAGGAAATTTTCCCTAACTTTGAGGTAATTTGAAAAATGTAATGGTCAAAAACTCCTTTTGAATAATACAAAAATCATACTACGTGTTTATTTATTGTGATCTTTAGTCACAAAACAAGTCGTACATTACTTCTAAAGTACCAAATCAAAGAAGAATTTGAATAAAACATAAAATGTGTAGGTAATTCAAACTATGAAACTTGCAACACTTCAACATTCGGATACACTTTAATTAGCTAATGTCTCTTTCTTTTTTTTTGTTATGGCGTAATACTCATGTGAGGCAGTATTTACGTATCGATAGTCTTTTCGAGGCAATGAGTATGTGATTTTAAAAAATTTATATAGAAAATAGATAGATAGATAGATAGATGAATAGATGAAAATCGACACATTGCGCAATTAAAAATAGTATTTAATTTCGAAATGGAAAATTGTCTTATTTTTTTCATTAGGTACTCCACCCGTGCGAAGCCGGGGCGGGCAGCTAGTAATTAATAGAAATAGTTGATTGTAAAAATTTACAGGCCTATTTGATGTTGCTGCTGAACTATGCCCGTAACTTGTATTATGCACCTTTTTTCAAATATCTTCTGATTGAGTTATGATAAAATGCTGAAATTGCTAAGTGTATATCATCTTGCAGCGCTCTTTAAAAAACCCAAATAAAGTTTAGTGCTAAAATAATTAGGGGAGCCAATATCTAAACATTTCAAAATTAGCATGGGGTTTTCTAAGTTGCGTCCGTCGATTCAGCACCCGGTATATTACACAGGTACGTATATAATATCTATTTCACGTAAAGAGATACATGCGTCACAGATTTATTTTTAATCAAAGACAACACTCACCTATTTGAAATGTATGTTAAAAAAAAAGAGATATACAGCGTGTCTCCGGATTGACTTCACTATAGGTATAATTGATCAAAAAATTTTTAATTTTGTTTTGATGTTTTGGGATACCGCCCTGCTTGGTCTGAAAAGAATTTGAAGCACATTTTTAGTCTTTAAAATCCAAGACGGTCATGACGATTGAGAAAAAACCGTTTTATGTTAAAGCAAAGTGCCATTTCGGTCAATAATACGGCAAAATGTTATTAGGGAAAGTTGTTCAGAATATGAAATTATGAGTAAATGCAAAATTTCACAAATATCAAATCACTTCGACTAAATCAGTATTTGATTTGTATTCTTTGCATTGTTAACTACAGAAAAAATTCAAATTGAGTAATTGTTGTGTTTTCTTTTTTTTGAATACAATACTTTATTAGAAACTTACATTAAATTTTTTTGACAACTTATACAGAATACTTTTTTCTGTAGTTACAATGCAAGAATACAAATCAAATACTGATTTAGTCAAAGTGATCCGATATTTGTAAAACCTTGCATATAGTCCCACACAGCACAAACATAACCATTAGACATACATAAGACATCCATGGTGGATATCCATAACATCCAATGGATATACATGTATATCCATTACATATCCACTGGACATACAGATGTCCGCCTAATGTCCATAAATATGGATATCCACATAGATATCTAATGGTTATTTGATAGAGATTGCTTTTGATATATCTATCAGATATCTTACACAGTTCGGAGACAACCACTGGATATACATTAGACATCCATGATGGATATCCATAACATCCAATCTTCTATCTTGTTTACACTACAGGTGACCCAATAGTACTATCTCCAACTAATATATGCTTACTACATGTATGTAATATAGGAATGTAAGCATGGAAAAAGATTATTAGGATCAGGCGTTAAAAATAATGTAAAATGAGATCTCATAAAAAAACAATAAATATCATCATTTAATATAATCATGAAAAATAATTATATACAACCTAAAATGTTTTATTGAATACAATAATGTATTGCATGTAATGCTTGATACTCCATGTGCAAAGTTTATTCATTCATTATTCACTTCTTCCTCGTTGGCTTTCTCCTCAGCACTTGTTTTCTTACTGTAAAATACAATAAATGTTAGGTTACGTAAGTTTACAGCGATAAGACCAACAACCACACAATTTTTCTTTATTATTCTAGGCGTCGGTATAAGTATAACAAATTAAAAACCGACTTCAAAATTTCACGATCACATATCACAAAAATTATAAATATAAATGATAAGAAAAAAACTTACCTTTCGTATTATTAAACCATGTAATAAACATCAACAAAAACGACCCATACAATACCGTAAATACACAATCGCCATTGTTGTCTGGGCCTGGGATACTGTCACGTGTGCGCGGCTTGCATGTGCCAGTGTATGGGCGCGAGTTTCAAAAAGAAAGATGTCGCTCAACTCAGGTTTTATCAGATTTGTATGTTAGTTTAATAGATTCACTTGATGTTAAATTATACTTGGCAAATAAATGAGAAGTCCCACGTGACATGACATTAAATCGATTTTTTAATTTTTACATGAAACATTAACAAACCTCAATAATTCAATATTTGTCTTTAAGCTCACGGAAATCTAATAAAGTGAAGGAAAAGTTAAAGTAACTTAAAGAGTAATATCAAAGAATATTTATAAGGTATTATATTTTATACATATTTTGTCTAAACAGAGCTCTTAATTCGCAATGGTTTCTAAAAATTACTTTATGGATATTGATGGATATCTACTGGATGTACATTAGATGTGGGAAGTAGTCATCAGAAATCAGTGTTTAAATTTATTTCAAACTATGTTTTTACCAACTAGAGATGATAATTAAACAAGATAAATCTACGAACATCCTCATATCATTATTTATCTTTCATTTCAATATCCACGAAGTATATCCATTAGATATACAGGCAACATTCTTCATGGACTGGATATAATATGGACATTATGGATATCTATTAGACATACATTAAACATTTTGTGCTGTGTGGGGTCATAATTTCATATTTTGAACAACTTTCCTTAATTACATTTTGCCGTATTATTGGCCGAAATGGCACTTTGCTTCAACATAAAATGTTTTTTTTCTCAATTGTCATGACCGTCTTGGATTTTAAAAACTAAAAATGTGCTTGAAATTCTTTTCAGACCAAGCAGGGCGGTATCCCAAAACATTAAAATGAGATTCAAAAATTTCTGATCAATTATTACTTATAGTGAAGTCAATCCGGGAACACACTGTATATTGAACCGTTAGCATTCCATTTAAGTAGAAGGCGTATGACAAAGATAACACTAGAAACAGTAGACGTGATTGCACGTAAATTTAAACTATGTTGCGAAAATGTCAAACGTATTTGAATTTTCAAATTGACATTTGTTTACATATAAACAACAAAAACAGTTCTTTGAAGAATTATAATTAAACAATTTTCCGTTTATTAGTTTTAAAGTAAGTAGTAAGATTAATTCTAAAATGAATTTATATGAACTTTTTAAAAATCGTTTTCAGTTATTGTTTGTCTGTCACTTTTCCAAATCCAATTTTTTTTAAATATCTAAATGTTAATGCATCCTAGGGCTAAAACACTTTTATGCTGTACCTGGGTCTAAATCGAAACGCCTCTGGCACCTACTAATTCGTTTTTTTGCGCGAGCAGACGTAAAGTAAAATTTGATGACTTGATAAACGAGCACTTTGCAGCCGTTCCGGATCCATTTTGAACCCTAGGCTTAATTTTTTCAATGAATGAAATGCAAATAATTTCTTCCTGCATACAGGGTGTGTTTGTTTAAGTAGTCAAATATCGAGACGTGATAGAATATAGAAAAATAAGTGTACTTTGCTGAATAAACTTATATTCAAAAATGCTTAGTCTTTGAGATACGGGGTGTTAAAGTTTTATTAAAAATTCCTTGTTTCTTTGCTCAAAGACACCATACACTATTGAGCTGAGATTTCTTGTATGGTTTCTACTACGAGAAATCCATCTTTCTACAGTTTTTGCAGTTGATCCCCTGCACCGTGGGCAAAGACGTAGGGAGGGACAATCACGCTTCTGCAAAAAAGATGTTACGCCACTAAAAAACTGACAATTTTAATATTTTTGTATTCTATACTCAATTTAGCAAGCAAAGTTACTGAGAGGTTTTCTTAATACACTCTTTCCGAATAATTTAAATTTCTTTAAACACCTGCAACTTATATTTAATGTAGAGATCTTGTACATTTCGAGTGAGGCTTATAAGATGTCTGTTGTCTTACATGTTATAATTTACAAGCTTATCAGTGGTGAAGATAAAGCAAGAGAGTACTTTAACAATGTGCATTTGAAGGACAAAAATTATATGATATGGAAAAAAGACTTAATTTCTATTGAGAAATGCAATGCAAATTGTTACATCCTGTTTTT
>VTPC01091187.1:0-40733 GCA_011009095.1 Ignelater luminosus
AAATAATATTTTGGCCGGACTTGGCTTCTTGTCATTATGCAAAAATCACAAAAACCTGGCTAGAAGCAAACAACATATCTTACGTACCAAAAACAGATAATTCCCCAAATGTGCCCCAAGTTAGAGGTATAGAAGAATTTTGGTCATTGTTATGTAGAAAAGTCTACGACAATGAATGGGAAGCGCAAAACGAGGAACAATTAAGACGGCGGATTTTTCAGAAGTTTCGTGAAATAGATGTTAATACCGTCCAAAGACTTGTGTGACGAAGATAGAAGACAATGGGCCTCTATCCGTTATTTGAATACTAAAAAAAAAATGTGGATATAAGTATTGTTTAAATAAATCTAATCTTGCCAACTCATTTTCTTCTCACATCAGTTTATCGCATCATTAACTATCATTCTCAGTGGGACACTCTTCTGCCGAGACGAAACCTACCATGACAGAAGAAAAGAAGTTACCGCCACAAACATAACAGATGCGCACACAGGTGCAAACTAATCGTCTTCACCTCAACAAGATGGATGACATGGCCTCTTGTGGGATCAACATGTACCCTCGCGTAGCTGTGTCAAGTCATCCAAGTGAAGCCGCGGATTTACGTCCCTCTGCCTTGGCGCCAAAGAAGATACCATAACCGAAGACCCACAGCAACCAACTACCGCTGCAGTAGACAAGAAAACAGAGCTCATACACCCATACGGGTCCGCCTAAAGTCCGCCAAAGAACACTTCGACAAGGAAAAAGCAAGAGCTCCCAGCATTCTCCAGCACGATGCAAGTGCAAGCAATCGAAATAAACAGTACAAGCCCGCTGAAGGACACTACGAAAAGAAATAAGCAGTATAAGCAAGAGCTCTCGATCACCTTCCATTAACATAAACAGAAATGATAATCAGTCCCCTAAAGGACACATCAAGGCAGCTCATCAGAAGCTGTAGCAACAGGGCAGCTTATCAGAAGTTGTGCCAAAAGCACCATACTTATCACTCGCCACACGCAGAGGGTGCACATACAAGTAGCTCATCAGAGGCTGTACCGGAAGTTTCGAGTCTACAAAAGAACACCTCGGCAAATAAAAGAATAGAAGAAAAGCTTTAAGTCCGCTAAAAGACACCTCGACGAATAAAAGAATAGAGGAATAATTAACCCTCGACCTCGAAGACGAAGGAATCCGCATTAGTGTTCGCACAAGAATCAATATAACACAAGTCCGCTGAAGGACACTTCGAGAAGAAATGATGCTACGAGAATATTACAAAAGAAGAATAATCTACAAGTCCGCCCAGGATAATTTAAGAGAGAGCTCACAATATTACTTCAAGCAACACAAGTCGCTGCAGGCGACTTTGAACAGCTTTGTAAAGGATTTAGGCCCCTTTGTGAAGTTTCGGAGCTCAAATACGTTCAACTCGATTAAAGAAAGAACAAGTATAAGAATAAACAAAGAAGAATTCATCATATAATAGGTCTAGAAGATATCCAATTTCCAATCAATCGGTCGATAGAGAGTCCAACTACAAAAGAAGAAATTACCACAAACAAAACCCTTGGAGTCACCAAATTCAACTTACGATTAGAAAACCAAATCCAAAGTTTCCTCATTAAATCATTCTATCTAAAGACTCCATCCTATTTAATTTCTTACATTCAAGTTTCCAATTATCAAGTATTCAATTTCCACAATTTTCAAAATGAAAATTTCTTCAAATAATAACTACCTATTTCAAAGGCTCCAGAAATTTCAATCTCCAATTCTGGAAACGCCAGTATGTTTAGTTTTGAAAATTAAACAGATTCATGCAACAATTTTTTAATAATTTTATTCAAATAAGTTCTAAGAAGTTTCACTTCAAGTAACGAAGAATTTAATTTCTACAGCTGAGAGAAATGGCGGAGCAAAAAATCATTTCCAACTGGAAGTAGTTGTACAATGGGCATTTATCAGTAAAAGAAGGTTTTAAAGTTCCAGTAAAAAATTGGTTCGAAAGAAAATATATTTTAGGCTTGAATAAGTTTGATTGTTTCATGAACACAGCATTGAGAGTAAATCTGAAAGTATTTTTAAGAGAGTCTATAGGAGCTGGAGTTAACATCACTTCATTGATGTGGAATCAAAGTATCTTGGCCACAATGTAATTGTGGAAGTTAAAAGTGCTCCTTGTGACATGAAACACTGAACTGTAAGCGTGTTAGTTTTTGATTTGTATTAACAGCCAAAGATGAGTGTTAGAAGTTTACTGCTGGATCAAGAACAAGGAAAGAACATTATTAAAGGGGAGTAATGTGTGATGTGCAGAAGTACTTTAATCCATCTATTCCTTGGAGAGATACTGAATTATTATCGATCGGTTTTAGTCAAACTTTGGAAGTCACTTGATTTGAGTCATGGTCAATGGCAAACACTTTAATCTGTCAAAAACTGTTTATGATATCTAAACAGATTATTCTAGTAAAAGCTTGCAGACAAGCTAATCAGTGAGTCTAGTCGCCCACTGGCTGCAACACTACTCCTGGCACAAAAGCAGCCATAGAGAGGAAAAAGTTTCTATCAATATAAAAAGAGAAAAAGATGGAATTTTCTGAATTTGAGTATTTAATTATTCGCCGTCGAGAACGGGAGGAATTATGCTAATCAAGTAAATAAATCTTTTCACGCCATGGGACAAAAGTTTGTCTTTGCAGAAAGGTTCTTATCTTCTCATCTTTCTACATCTTCAGATTCTGACTGTTATATTGATATCAATATTTCTCTAGTATTACGTTTTAATGGCCCGAATATTTATCATCTTCAATTCAATGGTTTAACCTTTATTTTGCACCTGTCGATTTTGAAGCTTTTGTTTTTTTTTTGTAAAACGACTTTTGATTTGTCTATGAATGAATGAAGCGCCAGCGCCATTGCCATACATAATAGATAATCGTTCACATTTGACCTCTATAGATATTCATTCCATCCGTATCAATAAGAATCTCATTAAAATTTGAAGAAAGTGATGTGGTGGGACTTTTCAACGTTTCATATTTACTGATGTGTTCTCAGTTACGCAGTAAAACTAATTTAAGATGTATCGGATCTATTTGAGATTTAATTTTAGTTACAGGTAAACTAAAGTACAGAATATACGTTGCATCAAAATTGGAAATTTCTATATCTCGTGTTAATTATTACGATACGAAGTTTCCTTTTAACCTTTAAACTAAAAGTTTCATTATTTTGATGCGATTGAAGGAAAATTTGTAATTAATACTAGAAAGTTATTACCTACATCTTATTAAAACAAACTGAGAATTTATAACCTGTAAATTCAAATTAAAATTACTCGAGCGGATAATTTTACGAGGAGCGATATGAAGACGAGAGATATTCAAAGGATTCCAACTTTGTAATTTCTACCTTTACTTCATATATGAGAGAGAATTTCGGTATAAACGGGAAAGTTGTATGTAACAAGAATATAATGAAAACAAGTATACGATGATGGCAAATAAAGTATCTCTAAAGGAGAAAAAAAATGAATTTTTTTTTGGAAACTTAAATTGCTTTCGCATGGTAAAAAAAGTTTTAATCTACAATTTTCGTAGCAAAAAAGTAAATTACGCGGTGTCAAGAAGTTGTGCATTAAGGCTTTTGGAAATGACATGCTATCAATTGTGTTTCTGGTGGCTTTTGTTTTTGTTCAAGCTCTGTAATATAAATTCCATGCTCACTCTGATCTATTATTTCGGATATTATCATTTATTATCAGTCTAGAATTAAACAATAGGGTTAAAAAAAGTAATAACGTTAAATTAGATTTATTGTGTTGAAAGATAAGGTTATTCCTTGCATCTAATGCACGATTTGCATAATTAACAAATAAAGGCGTACACGTGTAGTAATTCGAGCCGAACATAACCATAGTTTGCTAATATTTGTTGCCTTAGTAAACGAAACACGAAGAAACGGTAAATTAGAAGGAAAAGGGAGGAAACATGAAAGGATCCCATGAAACAGCTTAAGGGTTTCAAATAAACACACATCACAAGCAACGCGGGATTCCTAACCGAAGCACTTTGTACCTACACGAAGAGGGTTTTCTCTTTACTACGTTTATATAATTATGAAAAATGCGAGGTTAAAGTAGAAAACCATAAATTTTGCTAATTTCGGCTGTATTTTAACTCTCGGCAAAAATTATTGATCCTCTGGGGAAAAACATAATTTTTAATCATTCCCCCTTCTAACATATATTAGTGTATATACCAGGCTAGGAAACGAATTGATATAAACAATCTTTCGCGAAGGTTTTTGTTTATTTTAATATAAGTTCACAAAAGTTAATAAGCACAAAGTCCTTAGTGTTCATATAATTTTCCTTCGTGTTCAATACGTGTATTATAACGCTCGTGTAATACTTTGAAAACTTCTCCTTTAGAAAGTTTCTTAATTTGTTTTGCCCCTAGAATATTACCAAAATTCTCTACTTTTAACAGTAATTCACGCTTTAAAAGGTTACCACATGCTGAAATATCTATAACAATGTATGGTTGAATACGTTTTTATACAGAAAGAATTAAAAAGAAATTTCTGCAAAAAATGAAGAGATAGCTTATCATATATGTACTTAAGACTACTTAGTCTACTTATGTCTCATGATTTATGTTAATTTTAAGTTTTATTTACTTTCTTTACCACATTTGCATTTTAGCAGAGGATTTTGCCGATTTTACATTTATGAATCTTGTCATTTTCCTACATTGTTTGGTTTTTTAACAAAATTGCAGTGTTAGTATTAAGTATACTTTGATTCTTTTACTATAAATGTCTTCGGTTTTATGAGTCTGCCAATTATCACTTACTACTAAGTTTCATCTTCTTTTAGTTATTGGTAAATTGGATCGCATTTCCGACTTTTTAGCAGTTTTTTATTCTCTTTGAATTACTTTTACCGGGTTCTCTAAAGTACCTGTTTTCTTGGTTAAGAGTATGAGACTATTCTTATTAATGTTGAATGTAAGTTAGTAAGTTTTGTCCAACTTCTTATTGAATTCATAATTTTTGTTTAAATTTTAATTTGTCTTGAATGGATAGGTATAAACTAAGAAACGTGCAATTTTATTTCAGTAAAATGGCTTGACCATCCAGTCAGCTGATCACAGCATGATGTGCACTGTGTAAATTCTCCTCAGACAGGACCCACATTTGTGCGTCTAGGGAAGTTTGATGATTCTCGCAATTACCGTGTTTAGCAGTCCCTAACAAAGAAAACCGAAACGAAGATCATTGTTCTGTAATTATTGTAGACAGGAATGCTTTCTGTATTATATCAGCTTATATTACATAAAAGTTTCTAATTAATATTCAGTTTTAAAAAAGCCAAACTAACAAAAACTTTCTTTTGTAATAGTTCGTAGATTAAACAATATTTGTAGGTATAATAATAATATAAAATAATATCAAGTAGAGAAACACCCACAAGATCTGAAAACCGTATGTAGGTTTTCAACTTCAACAAAAAATTAACTCTAATAAAATAAGTTTTGCATTAATGTTATTTGTAACAGTATGAACTAACTTAGAAGTATTTTATTTTGTACCGTACTCCCACGTATAATGAACAGAACTTTGTTCTGCTCTTTAGAATAATAACAATTAGTTCAAAAGAAACTAATGAGATATATAGCCAAATAACTAGAAAATACAAATAAATTTTAAAACAAAATTACCATTGCACATGAAGATTTTACGTCGATCTTCAAATGTTGAGTAATCTATGAAGACAACTTTAGAGTTTAAACTAAGAATGTTGAACAACTCATTATTTATTAATTTTTCATTTTTAATTCTTAACTGTCAACTTACTCTCTTTAAAGCTCAACTAGTTCTGCTAAGTTCAATATTGCCCGTTTCCTTTTTAACATTTTATTTAATTTCGTTATTATTGATAAAATATGAATTTTTTAAAATAATTTCCTTTTACGCCTTAAAATACAATAATTCTCTAGACTTGTAAAAGACGCTACATTTAAGATAAAGCTTGTGTTAATTCAGCTATAAAATTATTTCTATTCCTATTCGACATACCTATGCAGAATCTTTCACAGGAAAATAAACAACTGCTTTATCAAAATTGATTATTCTATACTATCTAAGGAGTTAATTCTACAATTAAACAATTTCGTTAAATGTACTATTAAGATTTTTTCTTTCTTGTTTAATTTTCCAATTATTTATTTTAACGATAAATTGTAAACTTAATAAACTACTAAATAATAAATAATAAGGTACAATGTTATAAATCTTTAACGAATTAATCCAAGCAATTAACAAGCAAAAAAAGTAAGCAATTTAACAATTATATGAAGTAAATAACATTGTCTTATTAAATTTATAAAAGCATTTTTAAATACATAAATTTTAAGAAATGTTAGAGGGCTTATAAGTCACAGACATTCCAATAATCCTGTGATGAAAATATACTGAAAGTTTAAAAAAGTATAAAAATACAAAAAATTTACCCAGCAATAATTTAAACCTCAATTCATAAAATAATTATTTAATTATAAATCATCTTAAACCTACAGAAACTTTGAAAATCAAATTACTAATTAAAGAAACAAACAAATTTGGAGACAATCAGAGCTACAAAAAAACTAAGATTAGTAATGCGAGAAATTTAGAGTGACACCTGTAATCGAGAACTGAAAAGTCATAAAAGCTGGGATACAGATCTGTATGCAGAGGAAGATTCACCTAATAAAACCGCTAAATACGGAATCGCCCTTCTAGATTCACTTTCCAAGTACAGTAAAACATAAAATTAAAATAAAATAATAAAAATGAGCAGCAATACGATTTGTTAATAATCAAAAGAATAGTAAATCAATATAATTAACAATTGAAAAATCATGTGATCGATAAAATTTAATTGATTTAAATAATATTGGGGAATTCTTTGAGCATGACAAGTAATATTAACAAATTCTCCATTAGGATTCAATCTAAGAAACCAGTCAGAAGAATTGGAGGATGATGGTAATTAGCATCAAACTCAATACCCTAGTCTCACGCAAGGTGCAAAGGAAGTAATTAGTCTAATCACGAAGAAATTTTAATTAAAATCTACACTAATGGAAAAAATTAAAGGAACAAAAAAATTTCTCAAATTTTTTAGTGATTTTAGAAATGCTGTATCTCAGTCAGGATTTAAAAAAGCATTTTGAAGCTTCAAGATTCTAGTTTTCAGATCTTTTAGTCAAAAATTTTTAGGAGCTACGGTTATCACGCAATCCTAAGAAATAGCGCGGACTCGGAAAAATCTTTTTCAGCAAAACCATTGCGTGGACTGGATAACTTGTTTATTCAGCTTCAATTTCCTCTTTCTTAAAACCTAGATACGACCATTTTTTACCGAGATATCAAACTTTTAATTGAAAAGAATCCTTTTGTCTTTAATCATCGATATTTTAGCAACCAATGATCGTACAGAAAATTAAAGGGCAGTTTTGGAAACTGGAATAAATTTCCTACAAGATACTGCCGATCTTCAGGAAAAAGAATTTTTTTCCATTCTTGACGTGAATTTGAAGAAACAAGAAAAAAATGGTAATTTATGGTTTTTTAGAAAATCAACGGCTAAATTACAAATACTCAATAAAATGACTAATGTTAAACGTGACTTTTATAGCCCAATATACCCACAAAAACCCTGTGAAGTTGCAATTCGATCTAGCGAACCGTTTCTTTGTTTCAAACAATCAAACTTGAAACAAATTAAAGGATCACGTTTATTGCCCCTAAACACTTTATAATCATGATTAAAATGGAAAAAGAGATTTTTTGAGCTTTGAGCGAGAACGACGACAACGAGTACAAAACACCTCTTCCCGAACGGTAAGAAACCGTCTCCGTGAAACTGGGTTGCGAGAAAGACACCCTAATCGTATACCCATGTTGCTAGCCAGACATCGCCGAGCTCGTTTAGCGTTTTATTCACGAACGAGTCTCGGTTTAGCCTGCACAGTAACGACCGACGACGCCCCCTAGTTTGGCGCCGTCCAGAAGAACGTTTCCGACAAAACTTTGTCCGTCCGGTCACAGCCTACAACGACGGATTGGTGATGCTATGGGGCAGATTTTACTGCTAGACGGTACATTAACCAATTTTGAGGTCGATCGTGCTGCCTAGACGACAACGTCTAAGGTCGTTTATTTTCATGCAAGATAATGCACCCTCTCACAGGGCTTTGGTGACCAGACTTTTTTTAAACGGCACGACATCACCCTGTTACGACACCCAGCAATGAACCCGACCTCAACCCTATCGAACACGTTTGGGACATAATGGGCCGTTGATTGCGACGGGAGTATCCAAATTTGATCAATTTAGCTGCGTTGGAGCGCGCACTCCAGCAAATTTGAAACACGATTCCGCAGCCTCAAATTGCTCGATGCATTAATATGGCCGAACGTTTAAGGGCAGTCATTGAGAGTCGGGGTGGCAATACACGTTATTAGACGACCGAATCGTCGGAATAACATTCAGGCAGACAGACGGACGGACAGACAGCTGCAACAAAATTAACCAACCTTTCAGTGTGGACTCATCACTATCAAAAAATCTCTCCAACAAGAGAAAACTATTTAAAAAATACAAGAAGACACAGAAGCACAGATTAAATATAACACATGTAACGGAAGCAAAAAGTGAACGTTACAATTTACTTTCTTGATGTTGATCACTTTCTTGATATTATTCTTTTTATAATTCGTAAAAGCCATGCTTATCTTTTTTATGCCCGGTTTTTAAGGACACCTGTAGTCCGTCAGCGTCCTAATTTAGCTTAATCAGCAGATTTCTCCGATTATTCAGCAGATTTGGGTATGCAGCATTTCTATTTAAGTAGGGTAAGAATAACATTAATTTACAAAAAATTGTTTTTATCAATTAGCACTACTTGGGTGTTAAAAATTGTCTAGGTAGTAGTAAATCGTTTCAGAAGTTTTAAGAAATTTCTCGATTTCATTTTTTTTTCTCATAATGACTGAAGTTTTGAAAAAGAAACAAAAATAAATAAAGTATTCTACGAGTTGACACTCTATTGAAAGTTGTCTGTGGAACAGTATAACACTTGTTATTTTTGTTCAAAATGTTTTAATAAATTACGGTACAATGCCCAAATCGCATTACGTGCAGGTGACTGCATATCGTGTTTTCTTTCCCACCTTCTAGTATACCATGCATTGTAGTAACCTCAATTGTTTCAAAGTTTGGTCCCGGTTTTCTGTGTAAAAGTCTCATCTTTATAAAACCATCTCTGATAATGGCATCAAGACTTTTATTGATTCCTCCGCCGCAACTTTAACACACCGTTCTACAGCCTGAGTGTGACAAGGCAAGTTAAAAATCAGGGGAATTACAAGCGAGCACTCATTCAGAAATTTTTTAAGGTAAATGTAGGTTCCGTAATATCACATTCTCCCAAACAATTATAACAATGTAGTCTCAAGCAAAATACAAAAAAAGTTTATTGTAGGAATCACAGATTTTTTATTTTATTTTGTGAGGCGTTTTTGGTTCTTAATTCTCGTATATGTTTTCGGTTATCCGCGAGCATTTGCCATTAACAAACTGGGTGACCAAAAAACCCATTGCTTTGAATGGTATTGTCCACGATTTACTTTAGATCGTCTCTCGGGAATCGGCTAGACTTAGTATAGTAATTTCTCGAATATTCTGATAGATTAGTTACATAAAGCCTAAGAACTGTACTTGCAATCATAAGTGACAATTTTGTAGGATTCTTGCAAGACTAGCTGAACATTACTCAGAATTCACAGCATATCGGCGTGGACCGAATGTCGTTCTACTTAAATAAAAAACTTTACACTTTAGGCATATTCTATTTATGTGCTAGCAACTAACTTTCTATTTTATAAAATATTCCAAAAAATAATTTCTCGTAAGAAAATTCTTAAAATTTTACTTTATTCTGTTATGTGATCTTTTATTTAAATATAAATTACAAAATTTAAATTTATCTTTTACAAAAACATCATTAAAAACTGAAAATATTTAAAATTAAATTATTTTTCTTAAAACTAATTCTTACATTGAAATAAATTACATTACATATTCTTGATTAATAATGCAATTAAATAAATTAGAAGCAACAAAAATGAATAATTATGATGCATGAATAAAATATTGTGACCTACAGTGTCAAAATCCTGTTTTTTTATTTATATTTGTCTTTCTTGATAATGTAGATATTTTAGTACTAAACAATGTCTGATTTAACAATTATGTGTCATAACTAAATATTCTAGAAAATAAAAAAATAAAATGTGAGACACTGCTGAAAATGTTCAAAACTTTTTTTTTCATAAAAACTCTTTATGCATAGTCACAAATGAGAGTCGACTTTTTTTTATTTCGTTCTGTATTTTGTGTAATTTGAAAAAATATTGACAAAATCCATAGCAATATATATATTTTTTATTGTTTTGTTACAAATATCAACCTGCATAATTTCAATTTCTAATAAATTCTTTGATGTTGTATATATAAAATCTATTCCTCCAGGTTCTTTGTTTACAGTTTAAAAACGCTAATGTTATTTTGTTTAAACTGACGTCTCAGTAATTCCAGCATATTTTTAATTTTTTATTGCTTTTTGGATTTTTTATCTCTTCCGAATCTTAAAGTTTACTAAGAGCTACGATATGTTTACATAAAACACCTTCTAGTTTACTCTTATACAAGGTTTAATTTATAAGTCGATCGAACCACAAATTCGAACACATGAAATCAATTTACTCGCATAAATAGATCGATGAAACATCAAAATAATTGGATTATGATCGGTTAGTTAATCAGAAAACACACACAAACCGACGTGCTGGTCTTGCTACTTCAGTATTCAACAACGGACTGAAACTCTTTTTACATGTCGCCTCGTTAACGCAACCGTGTTTGTTAAAAAACAGTAACGCAAATACTTATCTTATTTCTCATTCTTCACTGCTAGTGAATTAGAAATCTCTTGATTAGATTCCATGATAAAAACTATCACTACTATTAATTAATAAATAATTGCTACTATGACAAAAGTTGAATAATTTATAAAAACTTTGTAACGTAACTAGAAACTTGTATTAAATTATTTATTCAAAACACCCAGGCCCCAGTTCTCAAAAGAACACAACATGCAAAAATAGTAATAATATAAATCTGTAAATATATAAACAACAATACCCCAAAATTTCGATAACCAACAACAATTAATAATGAATAAATAAAAAATTTGTAATATATGATAATTTACACAGAACAACAAATAACTTTAATGTACACTAAGAATAACTATTGCCGCACCCTGTACATACTAAAGTATTTCAATAAATTTTTACTAATAGAACAAGCTTTAATTATTAAAACAAAATTTCGACTTGAATAGGCAAAATTTATTGCAAATTAGGCTCAATTTTTATCTTTGCATCCAAATAAAATTTTTCACTTAGCACAAAGATTTATCACCAACTCATTCAAGGAAATAATCCAAAAATATAGAAATTAACATTAAAGAAACCTAATGTAAAAATTTGCAATTTCAACAACTATATCAAATAGTAAAAACCGAGAAACAAATTTAGCAAATCAACCAATCTTAAGAAGTTAAAAATTAAGCAAATTAACAGAACTTATCATCTCCCAATTTCCGATGAATTTTTCCACAGCTGTGTAAAAAATCGGAAAAAAAATAATGGGTAGAAATCTGAAACAGAGACACTTAAGAAAACTACTTAATGGTTGCTTCTTAAGCTCACAATCTTTCTCTAAAAAAAAAATTTAAATATCAAAACCAACACAAGATTTCAAAATCGCAGTAATGCAACTTTCATGATAAAAAAATACGTCAGTAATTTTTCACTAATAAAACAACTTTAAATAATACTAAGAAAATTTAGATCTTCCCTAAATTTCATAAACTGAACCCATAACTAGACTTTAATACAACTTCCGTGTGTAATTTAAATTTCATACTTCTCGAGGATTTCTACAGCTTCGGACCAAAGACCAAGACCAAAATAAGGAGGTCAGATCAGATTTTTCTGCTCCCCGGAGCAGGCTTTAAGGATCGAATGCGACGGTGAGATAAAAAACAGGTCAGAAGCACCCCACTTACCCTCAAACTGTTGAGGCTTGTCGCACCAAAAAGCAAATAAGAAATTTAAAGAACTGTACTTTACTAGCAGCTAAGCGGCGACCTCCCGCTCATACAATACCATTTCCGTTAACATCAACCTCTTTTAGAACTGGTCACAACTCCAATTTCAAATATCCGGCATCTGGCTAGTAACAACAATTAAGCGTAAAGATTCCATCCACCTAAATGATAGAAAGGAGACATTTCCTGAAGCAAAAGAATGAAATTGACCTCACAATGTTAACAAAACAAGCTTCACCATCTCTCTACCGAGAGAAGACTTGAAAAAGTTAAGAAAACGCACTGAAAGTACAGAAGTAACAACCATATGGAACGGTGGCAAAAAGCAACCGTTACAACTTGACTGAATTAACAAACTAAGAATGTTCAACTACCAATTATTAATTCTTCATTTTTAATTCTCAACTTTTAAGTAATTCTTTTTCACTTACTTGAATATTTCGCGTTTTCTATTGAAACGAAATCTTTAGAAACGTTTTCAAAATATTACACGTGACAATCTGACATTGAAAAAGTGTAAAGTTGGAGATTTTAACATTCCATTAAAGATATAAATGACTGTCTATTGACAACATGCATGTTATTCTAAAGCTTTATTGTTGAAAAGGATATGTATACATGTTTCAACGTAATTTCCTTTTACGTTTTAAAATACAGTAATTCTCTTGTCTTATAAAAAGCGCCATATTTTAAACAAAGCTTGCTATAAAACTATTTTTATGCCTACTATCTATTATTTGACATATGCAGAATCTTTTAAGGGAAAATAAATAATTTAATATCTCACTTCCTGTTTTACAATAAATTCTGTACTGTCTAATAAGTATAAGGTGTTAATTTTATAATTTTGTAAACTGCACTACTCTGTCTTCTTAGTTAATTAGCACAAATGCTAAACTGTAAACTAAATCTTAACAAGATTTCAAAAAAATTAACATAAAACTAGATCAAGTTTTAACTAAGCAACTCCCGGTATAATTGTAAAGTAATTAAAACATTCTACTAACGCGGAGTCTTGTATTCTTTTACTGCGCAGCCCTGACTGATAAAACAACATATTTACTTCTTGTTCTTATTTGCATGCCTCTGCTGAGATAATACGACGCGACGTTACAGTCTTCAAAGTTCGCAAGATAAATTGCATTTCTTGTTAACAAATTCTAGTTTTCTTTGATTCGAATGTATTTCCAGTTCAAGTTTCTACTTTTCTATTGTCTGATATAAAATTATTCTATACAAGCTTGCTATAACTGCAACGCATTTAAATTTATTTTTCATTTATAATTCGGCATTATGATTTCTTGTCTTACTTTCACTATTACGCGTCACCTTATTAAAGCAATCGTATTTACAAGTAGACACCAACGTATATACTACCGTATTTTATACTCTGGCTAGAAAAAAGATGAACGATTAGCAGATATGTCTATCCTAAACAAATTAGTTCCATCGAGTCTAGACATTCTAACTAAAACATTCTGAGTGTTGCTACTCTAAGAAATGTAAAACGCAGACGTTAAATATTCTAGAAGGAGAGCAGAGTTGTATTAAGGGAACTTTTAACATAATTATCGAACATTAATAATTAATATGAAATCCGATTATTAATACATCTGAACAAATAATTTTATCCGGGAGATTCTACAATTAAAGGAAGACTAAAGGAAATCCTCCTAGAATTATAAATTTACTATAAAGATTTAATAACCCAACACATCTAACTCGAGATGATGTGCTGCTTCTGGTCAATTTTGTGAAACACTGCCAAGTTAAATTGAGACATTCAAAAAGCGTATTGAATATTGGAAAATGATAGATGAAAAAAGGATTTAAAGACATTTCCATATTTATTTTGTTCGTTTCAATTTAATTTCAAATTTCTTAACCAATGATCATTCAAAACGATTTTCTGAAATATTGGCAATTTAGAAAAAGTGTATTGGAAACTAAATAAAATACTCTTATTTGTTATATTCTATCAAGCCAAAACTACAAGTAATAGAATTTTCTGGAAGTGACATGAGATACAATAGTTTCGATTAAATATATTTTTTGCAAGTCATGCTATATTTAAAATAAAACATACTTTTGGGAAAATCCACAATAAATTGAATTGGAATCTTTAAAGCAAGAAAAAAATTTCTAATGGAATTAATATCGAAAGAGTCGAAGCCAGAAATAATTTAAATCATGCAAAAAGGATTTCAGTGTTTTATCGGGAGTGGAATTCTTATTTATGGTTTGTTATATATCTATATTTATATTATAAATTTTTTTCCCTCTTGGTTTTGCACTTCATGAGTTATACTCGTAGCGTTGTCGTAAAACTACTATTATCATATTTATAAATATTCAATTTGCGTTTCTCCGGCTCGGCGATGTGATTTATCTGTAACGTCCTCTAACACTCGGCTGAACCTTTACTTTACACTTTGTATGTGTACGCAAAGCATTCACCTTATCTCTTTTTCTTTCTTTATTCTTATTTTCAAAGCGTATAAATTTTTTCTTCTAATCTTTGATTTCTAGAAAAGAAAATATTTGTAATCTCGCTGCCGACAGACAATATTATCTCTTCCACCGAACATGAAAAGTGCACTGCGGTGAATTTCCTGCTCCGAGCACCCGCTTTTTTTCCCTGCAACGGACGCTTATAAATCGACGTAGAAAAATGAAAGAATATGCTAAATACTTGCGTTGGAAGAATAATAAGTGATGAACAAGTGATGCAAGGAATTATAATTAGGGGTTTTGTTAAAAAGAAGATCAAGTTCTGAAATATGTAAAGTAAGACGAATTTTTATAAAGTTGTTTTTTATCTTTTCGAAGTTGGTAAGCGGAATAAATCGTGAAACAGTTAATTATATTTTAAGGTAAAATGGATTATTAATGAATTATAATTATGTTTAAAGTTTAATCAGAAGTTATAAGGACGAAGTGTGAAAATTAAAGCAGTGGAAGTTTAAATTTGTTATTGTAGTGCGGTTTACTGCAGAGTTTCATTTACACAAAATAGAAGTTTGAAAACAGTTCTAAAATATTTCGGAAATGATTAAAATGATTTAGATGAAAGGAAATTACATCAAAAGATATAATGGATTCGGTAGTAGAGTCAACATAAGCATAGAAAACGAGTTTTAGGAAAAACATTCGTGCGGAAAACCTTTCAAAACAAAAAGACACTAAGTTACAACAAAAAAAGGTTGTCTTAAGGTTTCTTATAAAAATATAAGTTTCTAATTGGGTTTTTCACTTCACTTAGATCCTAAAAGTAGTAAAAGATTAAACAGAAAAAATAAAACAGAAAAGCTTTGAAGATATTTTGTTGTACCGACGTTTTCTGCTTTGCTAGAAATCTTATTAAGCACAAGAATCCTTATATTTTCATGAAAATGTTTCTTTGTAGATTTGGTTAGTTGAGATCAATGATAACTGATTCTCTTGTTATAAGATTTTCTTTTGTTGGTTGCGTTTTTTATTTTCCATATAAATCGCAATCTTTAACTTTTTTGTTTTTGTTTTTTCCTGTTTGAAAACATCACTTTCAAACTTCGTCTCATTATATTTCAATTTATACAGCATTTGCAAACCTTAACTTTTTGTAGATGTTTGGTTTTTTACTTCTTGTTCATTTATTACCTATGGTTTTAACTTCCAGACCTTTTTGTTTCCATTATTTATTTCAGTTTATATCTCGCAATAAATCTAGTTTTGTACCTTTTTGTCTTTTTCTCTAATATGAGGGTTCCGGAAAAAGTAAATCCAAATCTTTGGAAGGAAGAAAAATACTTCTGGGGTCTCTTTTCAAAGTCTTCTTTCGTTTCTGTTTGTTTCGCCATGCTCTGGAATAGGGGTAGGCTTGAATTCGCTCGTATAAAAGCAAACATCAACAAAAATCAACTTTCAAATAAAATTTGACTTCTTGTTGCACTTTTCAAATGCCAATTAACTGTCAACATTTTGACTTGACTAGTATCAGCTAGCTACTGTATTTCGTGTTATCACTACTGGATATTTAATTAAGTTAAGAATTTCCAAATTACCCAATGATCAAGACTTACAGTATACATCTGTAACGGACAGTTCGTCAAACTATACTGCTGATTTTTCTAAAAAAACTAAATTAATAAACTGTTTCTTGGGCTTCCTCCAGAATTTCGTTTTCAGTTATTGCTATTTTGAAGGGGCTGAGTGGATTGAGTAGCTCAGCGCAGCCTGTACCTGTTGCAATCCCGAACAAAGGAGGAGGGTTGGTAGGCCAGACTAGCCATCTACCAACCGTAGAAAAAACTTGAAATGCTCGCGGAACTAATTAACTAAGAGATTTATGGCAAGAAATATAATTAGGATATCAAATGGAACGTACAAGTGTGAGGAACCAAGCACCAAAAAACAGTTATGAAATTAATGGAAAAGCAAATAGATATACGTCGAATAACGGAGACAAAGAAGAAAGGAAAAGGCACCAGATACTATATCGACTATTCACTAGCATACAGTGGGAAAAGAAAAGAAGAGTAAGTGAAAGAGGGAGATGCTTGTTAATTCATAAGAGTATATCAAAAAAATCATATACACAAATGAAAGAATAATATTGGTCATCTTTAAACTCAATAGCAAGATACTGAACATCTTTAGCGTATATGCCTCAGACATTAGCAAACCACGAGCACAAAGGGCAAGTTTTTACAAAAAGCTACAAAAAGAGGATCAAATGAAAACCTAATGATGAATGCGCGCATTGAAAGAACAATACTACCAGGTATTAAACAACGTTTTAACTAACAAGATGAAAACAACAGCGGATACTTATTGGTCGAGTTCTGTGCCCAAAACTTACTACGTATTAACAACACTTTTTTCAATCACGACGAAAAATACAAAATAACATGGCAAAATGTCCAGAGGACAAACATCAGTACTGGACTATACAAGGTGGTTCAAGATTCCGCTCTAGTAAGATGACAGATTTATATTAGCAGATAGAAACAAATTGAAAGCAGAGAGCGACATAGTGCCTCTGGAAGCATAACCTAAAAATATTTTGAATTATACAGGATGTTCGAATTATTTGTGGCAGCATCTTACTTTATTTTTTCAAATGGAACACCCTGTATATTACTTCATTTTTGGATTCCCTATTACATTTAAATTCATTTTTATTAACCATATGTTTGGTCTAAATTGCACCGTTTTCGAGATATTTAATATTTTTTGAAAAAATTTAGTTTTACATTGTTTTAGAAATTTTGAAATATCTCTGGAACTAAACAGAATACGAAGATCCGGCTTGATCATCGTGTCAAATACGGGCTGCTACATCAATTGTGTTACAAATAACTTTGTTAAAGGTTACTATGGTCCCATTATGGATCATTGAAAATGAAGATCTTCAATCATGGATAACTTGATATTTTTAAATAGAACGATATGAAAATTTTTGTATAATCAGATTTAAAATTTAATTTTCTTTCATTTTTATTTAATGGTCTTTGGGTCTAACTGCGAGCTGCGGTGGTTTAAGCGTTATTTTATAAAAGCATTAATTTTGGTAATTTAAATAACCACATTTAGTAAAGAGGGCTGTGCTTAGAAACAATAGTTGCAACTAACATCTGAATTATACATACGTACATGCACATTTATATTTTTTTTGCGTTTTGAACAAAACAAAAGAAAGGAACTCAAGCAATTTTTAATATAACAGTACCTACTACTACATTACATCTTCCAGGTCATCTTATAGGGCCATGACGACCAATTCATCGTTAATACGCGTTATTAAGATAGTTTGTAACGTGACGAATGCGTTGGTGCGCCGTCGTGTTGAAAACTTAGTGTATTTTTTAAGCACAGCCCTCTTTGCTTACAGAATACAATACAACAAAATACACTAAATTTTCAACACGATGGCGCACCAGCGCATTAGTCATGTTACAAACCATCTGCAAACAAAGTTTGCATTCAAAATGACTTGTAACGATGAGTTTCTGTACTGTAAAACTTTAATTTAAATTGCGCTACTTACAAAATATGCAATAGCTTGCAGTGTCCACAGTTTAAAAATGAAAATGAAAATTACGATTAAATGTCTGTGGCAATATCATGTATTCCATCAGTAGTCAAGATATTCATTTAACTTTTTATTTAACTAAGAACTGTTTCTTTTCAATATATAAATTATAAATAAGTGTTTAGATCCTTAAATAACGCACCATTTGTTTACCGCTTGTTTTAAGTAAACTATGCAGTCACGTGATTTTTCCCGTTAATCGTTTATGCAAGCATTTTCTACTTTATCCATTTGTGGCTATGGCAATTCAATACAGTTTTTCAGTTTTGGTTAATTTAAAACTTTTTCCCCGTACCATTCGAACAGATGAAAGAATTCCCTTTTATCATCTTACATAAATGAAAGATAAATTGAATTTCGGCAGGATAAACTCATAGGGAATTAGAAAAGCTTTAGGAAACGTCCCAGTAGTTTTTCATTGTGAAATAAAGTCTATTAGAATATTGATTATGCGTGCAATCAGGAATTATGCGATTAATAATTAGACAAACCTAGTATTTTGGTGTATTCTTTTAAATATAAACCATCGTGGCGTTCTTTCTGTAATTTTCTGATATTTTGAATTTTAATTTTTCTAAATTTGATTTTTAGAATATTAAGGGTTTTTTTACACGCTGAAATTGGATACTAATTAGAAACGCGCATGGGTATTCTAACCGACATAGAATTATCACCTTGCGTGTGTAATGTCATTTTATAACATTGTGTACACATTCGGACTCTGCTTTAAATTTCACTTGAGTACAAATTCATTATTTTATTTTATCCTGAAATGGTTAATTTATTTCTATTTAGAATCGTCTCGTAGACGCCTAAACATTTTTTATAGTTTATCAGTTAGTAGAAATGTTGTTTATGCTTTAGTATTTTTATGTCCAGGAGAAAGGCTGATTTATGCACACCGAATAGGGGTCTGTGATTTTCCACGGTCCGTATGTTTGTCTGTGTTCATTTTGGTGGTGAAGTGTGGGCCCGGCTTTTTTATTATTTCTGAATCACTTACGTGTTAAAAATCTGGGTGCTTCTAAGTAAGTTCTCGCCCGGCCACCAACAAGGCCGTTAATTTATCTTTTAAGTTTTTCGTGTCGTGTTTCCGAAGGCTGGTTTTGGAAACAGTAAAAACCCTCTTGGTCGGATTAAATAATCCTGGAGTTCACGTGTAGTGGGAAGTATTTTCCCCAGTTTAATCTCGTTTCGTTATTTTTGTATCGTAAAATAACTAATGTCTACGTAGTTGGGATCGTGTTGTTTAACAGCGAGACTTTGAAACTTTCTTGTGATTATTGTAGAGCATTTACCAATGGAGATACCCTGTTCTGTTTTGTGCGTCCTTCATTTGCAATTTAGTTGCCGTCGGTTCTCCGAGAGAAGAAATGTTGCGTGTGTTGACCAAGCATTCCGCATTTTAGTCATATTCTCTGTTTGGTTCGATTTAGTTTTGCCAATTTACTTGTTTGGCTCGATTTAGCTGTTAGGCCGATTTAGCTGTTTGGCAGATTTAGTTTAGTTTAGTTCTTTCGTCTGCAGTTTAGATTTTTGTTCACCTTGTTTTGAGGATTTTACAGATTCTTGGACGCCAACGTGTTGGGGCCCGATTTTGTTTGCCGTTTGGCGATTTTGTTTTACCGATTTTGTCCTTTTCAATTTTATTTTGTAGCTTTTACAGGTTTTCGTTAGCAGTGTTGCTGATTTGAATTTTGGTCCTCTAACGTGTGAGGTCCGTTTGTCATAGTGACAGATTTTGGCGGTGCCGCCGTGTTGAGTTTCTTAGTGAACTTTTGACATTTGAAACCGATTTGACTTTTTCTATTGTTTTATTTAGGTTTTCTTTGGCCAAGTGTTGACTGTCGTTTCACTTTGTGATCTTCATAGATTTTAGTTGTTTAGTGTGTTAGGCCATTGATGTTTTGAGACTTCTTTTTTTCAGTATCAAACTTTGACGTGTTGAGACCTTTCGGTGTCCGTTATTCGGGATTTGTTACCTTAAGGTCTATTTTCGATATTTTAGTGTCGGATTTTACAACATGTTTTGACGTTACATTGGTACCCAAGTGTATAGGTTTCTCCTTCGACGTATGAATTGTCGGATGAATTTGGAGAATTCAAAGGCATCTAGCATGTCTGGGACTTGAAGTCCCATCTCAATTTGATTTTCTTTTTATCATCACTATGAGTATTTTGTTAAGCAGAATCTATTGAGTTGCCTCTGACCTTTGTTAAGGTCCAAACATCTTATAAGTTTTTGGGTCCACTTACTGACGTGTCGTTCAGAGTTGTGATTGATGTGTGACTGGTCTTCTAAGTTGTGGGAATTCCATATGCGATGATCTCGTGATTCGTTGAATCCCCTCTCCAGAGGAAGTGCTCGTGACATGTGAGTTTAACGATTCTGTTTTGACATGGTTGCCGAACTCTCTTAATGAATGAATTGATCTAATATACGACATCTGATTTAGCATTAATTACATAAAATATGTTTCCTAAGAGCCCATAAGATGACTTTGGATAATTAATATGAAATTAGATTTCCTATATTTAGTTAATTGATTATTCAAGAAATGATTTGCCACATTATTTATGCAAAAAACTGTACTAGTAGGTTTTGTCTTTTTTTTGGTGGTTGGTTGGGCGTTTGGCGGAACATCCTGGAGTTCTTTCATCTTTGCTCCTACGAATGATTAGGAGGGTTTGTCCATCTTCGCTCCCTGGATTCTCTGAGCTGGGCAGATTAGTGGGTAACATCTTTGTGTAGGGTATACTCGAAGTGAAGTCAATATTTTATTGTGGTTACCAATTCCGACAACATTAATATGACCATTTGTATATAGTTCTTTTTTGTATCGTTTTATTTATTTTAGTTTAGTTTAGGTTAGGTTTCGTGTTGGTTGGTTAGAAGGATTTTCGCTTGTGTTCTTGGTGTTATTGTTTAAGCTTTCGTCCCGTTCGGCATCAGCCAGAGTTACTGTGACCGTGTGGCCGTTTTGGCTTTAGGCCTTTATCGTGATCCTTCCCGTTTGGTCTTTAAGACCTTTTAGTTTGATGGTTTGCCGTTTGGTCTTTCTAGAAGAACTTTTGTTTTGTCTTCGTTTTCGTTTATTTTCGCTTCTATTTTGGTTTTGCTTTCGTTTTCGCTTCTGCTTCTGTTTTTATCTTTTTATTTGATGTAATTTAGGACTGGTTGTAAATATTTTTGAGTTTAAGTTGGATTTTAGTTTTGTTTTGGGTGTGGTACCATTTTCTTTTGGTATAATCAACGTTTGGTTCGATTGTCTCCTTATGCTAATTGATGTTTCTTCCGTTATGATTAGTTATAGGAAGTTTTGGAAGAAACTCCCTTTTGGTAGACGGGGTGTAATGATATTTTATAACATTCCGTACACATCCGGACTCTGCTTTAGATTTCGCTTGAGTATTTGCATTCCGTACAAATTTATTTATTTGTTTTATCTTGAAACATTGGTTAATTTATTTATATTGTCAAGAGATATTTTGTCCCGAGCTGGTTGACTGTCTCCTTTTGACCTGCAGCTTTTGGCGCCCCATAATTTTGACTACCTTTTTAGATTCATTGAGAGTTTTTGTGAGTGCAAGCTTTTCTTCTGTTTTGAAGGTAAGTTTAGATTGAACCACCCACCACACCCATCTCTGAATAGAGCTACGGGATTGAACATCTTCCGACATCCGTAACGGGCATAGACCTTTTTTCAGATTTTTCTCGTTACAGGTGTATTCTAAAGATCGTGGTCTTGACACAAATCGAGCATAAAACTAAATAATAGGTGGCGGTTTCTTCACTTATTGGGCTGCTGCGCTTTGGTATAAAAGAAGTCATTGCTGATTTTAGTTACAAAACACAGTTTGTCATTAATCACATTAACTAATATTCCAGTTTCCAATTTAGCTCTGATTTTTCATCCAACAAGTTTTCTCATAATATTGCTGAATTTGTACGCCTCGAAATATTTAGCACTCTCTGCCTCTGCCAAAGTGTAAGAGTTGTATTGCAATCAGTACTGCTTTCATTACAAGTATCCAGTTTAAGAAATCAGACACGTGTAGCTTTTGGTCCTCTTGATGTTTCTGAAACTTATTCTCCAAATAATCCAAATAATCTGACATTTTTGGTGATGAGAAGTAGCTGGAAAGTGGACCAAGAAGGGGCGTTTTTCTAAATTTTTAAGCCTGTAGCAGGATTTCTTTTTAAAGTCAGCCAATTCTTTTGGTTGGATTCCAAGGTTAGTACACCTGGTTTATGTGAACTTTTAAGTTGAATCTAGCACTTTTCAAATTTTCTTTGAACTTTTTCTGGTTGAATTCTTATAAACTTTTGAGGTCTCTCGGGCTTTTTGAACTTTTTGATCTCGCTTTGTAGCTTTTACTCTTCATACTGTTTGAAAAACTGGGAGATTATCACAGTTAGGGATAAACTTTTATTGTGAATTCGAAAATTTTTATCATTAATAGAATCAGAATTACCAATATAATGTTTGTATATTTAATTCCTCTTGCTAAAGCTTCCTTTTGAAGCTAGGTATAATATCAAAGTGCCTATGGAAGTGAACGTTACATTTTAAGATTTTTAAGGTTAAGACCTTATTATCCTGTAAACTACATAATTGTATCATTGTCCTTCAACGGTTTGATATCAGATGTAATAGATTACAGAGATTGGATCGATAAAAGCTGCGTCAGTCTGTAGGAACATTTTTTTCGATGCAGACATAGAATCTCTCAAAAAGAATATTCTTGCCGTTGAATATGAATTCAAGGAGTTACTTTTGCAGATTTGGATTCTGTTTCTGTATTTGTGAATTCAAGTTGAATAGGAAAAGCGCATTTCTTATGCATGGCTACAACAGCCACCTACGACACTGGCTTTATGCTTACTCGTGTTATTCGGGTAAAGTGAGAATTTATACGATAAAAGAATTCCAAGGTTAGAAATTGTTAATAGAAATTTATGCTCGAAAATTTTTTCCTGTGTACTGAAATATCTTTGAACTGCCTACAAGAGCTTTTTAGCGTAAAAGCACGTTTATGTAAAACACATCCACGTGTAAAAAAATAATGAGCTTTTATTTTCGAGTCGGAATACCTAAAATCTTGAAACAATTTTGTAAAATATTTTGTGAAAAGGAATTTAATTTAAATTTTTGAATAAAGAAATAAAAAACGACAGAAATTTCCCAGATTAACATTTTGTGTAGCCGACAACCAACTTTTCTTCTTTTTTAACACTTTGAAAACATCCTGTGTATTTAAACTTAGTATTTTCGATAAAAATTAGGGCTTTAAAGTGCCCCGGAAATACTACAAGAACAATTTATTATTCTAAAACTCCGAAAAAGGTTTTTGCTAATATTACCTTCCTCACTTAGTTCCTTTAAAACTTTAAAGAAGTTGAACGTTTTTTTGCGCGCATACAAAGTGGAGTTTTATTTTTTTAATTTCGACTTTTATTAAACAAGGATATTTACCTTTTTTCATCCCGTCTAAGGGATTCAAGAGGTTTGTTAGTTTTATACAAAATCTGTCTCGTTTGTGTTGCAGAAACGGCGAGAAAAGTTTTATATAAATTTAATTAAGGTCGAATTAATCTTTAAGTTAGAAACAAGGTGCATATTTTATCAACGCTTTAACTTTTACCTAAATTACAATTCTGTCCGCTTTGCTCTTTTGGTTTTACCAAGACGCCGTCCTGAATAATGTAAGCTGTAATTAATGGAAGGATACATTTATTTCTTTTGTATCTTAAAACTTGTATTCACTCTACTCTCATCTACTTGGTCCCTCTTCCAGTTTTTATCGCCATTTTGTATTCTGTTTGTTTTGTATAACCGTAACGCTCATAAATTTTTGAGTTACTGCATTTAAAACTCTAGTCTCAAAGTAAATAAAATTTATTACGGAATGTCTTTTTAGAGAATTTATTATGTTTAGAGGGAAATTGTAGGCTAATGTTTGAGTTTTTTATTTTTTATGGCTTTGCTTTAGCCGAGGAAACTACAAGACATTGTGAAACTCGGAACGGACACAGTGCGGAATAAATTATTCTAAGGAAGAACTTGAAAGACTTTTACTTTAAAAAAAAAGTTGTTGAATCAGCCTACAATGCCCCCAACAAACTCACTCCCTTTCAAACTTTTGTATCCTTTAAATCACCTCGGTTTGCCCTTAGAACGAATTAACAACCCCGACCCTTTATTTATCTATACGATTCTTTAGTTACATAAAATTGTTGTTGGATTGTTATGTTAGAGAAAGATAAGAGATACGGATTCGATTATTCGAACCAGGAAGTTAGCATACAACTTCCTGTATTTTTGTCTCTAAAAGACTCGTACTTTTTATTCCTTTAAGTTTGGCTAAAAGCATCCTTAAAAAGCCTCTTAGGTGTTCTCATATCTTTTAGTGGTTTATGTATTAGTCATTCTTTCAAACGATAAATTGAATTTTGGCGCATTTACACTTATTTGTTTATTCGAGTAAGGCTTACTCTTTAACAAGTAACCTAGTTTTTGGAGTTTTGATTTGGTTTGCAATTTTATTGCTCTATAAATATGCAACTGGCGCCTTGACACTTTAAATAAGGAATCCACACTTATGTCACTGCAAAAAACATTTTTTCCATAAGGATTTGTTTTTGACCGCTTATCTTCCCTAATTTTTTTTTGTGTATCTATCACTATCAGTTAATTGAGCTCACAACTTTTTCCAATCAAATGTTGCCTGCATCTTCTTTCTTTTGTGGTTTAAGAATCTTATTTTTTCAGTGACAATTACTTGTAGATATTTGGATCGTTAATGCCTCATAGACAGAGAGAGAAAGCAATTTGAATCAAAAGCTCTAAAAAATTTACGAACTTGAGAGCATCTCTTAACTACAACAAATGGTTAGATTTTATATTCAAATAAATTTTTTTGCTGAGAACCTTGTGGAACTAAGTTGTGATTTGGAGCTATAAAACACTAGGTCAAAACTATTTAAATCAAAAATTGCAAAATGTGTTTTTGAGTTTGCTTTTATTTTATTGATGACATAATGAGATTTCCAAGATTAGTATCAGAACACTCTGTATTTGATTTGGCAGTTTCTTTTATATTCTTATAGTTACATTTCTTCTCTATAACATAATAACTGATACTAGTCCAAACTCAATCTGACAGGTTTACATTTCGAAAATCAGATCGATCTTGGTCTCTGCAGATATCTTGTTTTTAAACTTAACTCGTTTCAAAATGACTTTTCTTCTCGTCGAAATGCTGTTTCCTTCAGATCCTCAGAAGCTTCCGATTTTGACGTTTACCATGTTTTATAAAGGTAGAAAACCATTATTCACATAAGCTCAATGTGGAAATCTAGTTAAGTTGATTTGAAACAGTTAAGCTACTAGATTTAGTTCTTCTAGAACTGCCAGACTAAAGTCAAACTGAACGGGGTCTTCTTTCCCCACTAATCTTTCTAAGGAATCCTTTAAGACAGTAGGCAAAGATAGTGGAAATCTGATTAAGTTGATTTTAAATGGTAAAGTCACTAGATCTAGTTGTAACTCTTCCTTCTAGAACTGCCAGACTAAAGTCAAACTGAACGGGGTCTTCTTTCCCCACTAATCTTTCTAAGGAATCCTTTAAGACGGTAGGCAAAGATAGTGGAAATCTGATTAAGTTGATTTTAAGTGGTGAAATCACTAGATCTAGTTGTAACTCTTATTTCCAGAACTGCCAGACTAAAGTCAAACTGAAGGGGTCTTCTTTCCCCACTAATCTTTCTAAGCCCGTTCCCCTGACAGGAATCTCTTGAGACGTAGGCAAAGATAATGGAAATCTGGTTAAGTTGATTTTAAATGGTGAAATATACTATATCTAGTTCTGGCTCTTACTTCTAGAACTGCCATACTAAAATGAAACCGAACGGATTTTCTTTCCTCGCTAATTTTTCCAAGAGGTTTCTTTGACAGTAATTTTCTCTAGGTCTAGATAGTAAGGTAAGAACAATAGAATTTTGTTAAGTTGACTTGAAGCAGTGCAACCCTTAGATTGTAGTGGTGAAATTTTGTAAAATCTCTGAAGATAAGATATGCATGGTTTTCTGCCTGCAGATTAGCACTGTACTGTGAAGGACTAAAACTATGTTGGCTCCAAATATGTATCGATTTCTATTGGCATCTTTGAGTTGTCTTTCCTTTAAAGAAGGTTATTGGCAAAAAGCATTTGAATAATATAAGGGAAGTCCACAGCGGTCTCTGACTTTTGATCAAGTAGGCAAAATGCCTATTTGTTCGTTCAATGACCTTTCGAAAGGTTCACACTTATTTTCTGATAATATTTTAATTAACTATTGCTCATGTCTCCTTGTTTGTCGTGCAGTCATATAATAACGGCTTTGATAGTAGAAGATGCCGATAAAGGAGAAATGCGTCGGAATTCATACAGGCGTGTGTCGACATCGACGGTCACGTGCATGCAATAATCGTTGATAGAAACAAAATGATTTGGTGATTATTAGTGTCTAAATGTGGTTGGACATCTAGTAGATAGTAAAGTCTTCTTTTCCAATATAATCTGTTAACATGATCAGTGAGACACTGAAATGATTGAAACACGATGTGACACAAACTTAGAAGTTAACTTTTATTATGTTTTATGGTCCTTTTAGTTACATTTAATTCAATCGTTTACTTACGGTTCATTAGCTTTCTATAGGAAGAGTTTTCAACATAATTGAAAAAAAATTGAAAGAATCTCTTTTCCATTCATGAACATTTATCCAAGGAGATACTTTTAACCTCTTTATTTACCAGACTTTATCACTGCTTAGGAGTCATTTTCGTTTCATAGAATAAGAGAACATAGAGCAAAGATTTGTTAAAGTTAACGCAACATAAAAATGAATACCACAAAGGATCTGAACTGAAAGTTTCCAACAATAGTTTTAAAAGTGAAAGAAGTAGTTCAAGTACAGAGTAATTGATGCTTTATATAAATGCTGTTGTAAAGTAACGTTAGATAAAATAAAATTAAATGCAGTACAAGGAAGCCCCAGAGGAATTTCATCCCGAAGGGCCCTTTATTTGCTTTAAATAGACTTTTCTTAATTTGGCTTTCTATAAAAATGTTGGGATGTTTTATCGAAGCCTATTACAAAATGATACTGTTTATGCTTGGAAGTTTTTTTTACTTTTTCACTTTTGCTTCATTTACTGTCTTTCTTTTATATATTTTTTTTAATTCTTCTATTTTACGACTAATAAGCACGAATTTCGATTACGTATGGTTTACAACGTAAAGGTTTTTAGTATTAAATTAATTTTTAGTAAATCAATAATGGGATATACATTTCTGTAGAAAAATTAGATCTCGCTTGGGATTTCAGCCCCATCTTTGATAATCAGTATTGACGTTCATCACCCTTTAGGTGGAAAACAAACAGCGATCTACAGTATAGATTGCCACCTATAAAACTCAAAAAACGCACTTTCTTATTTGTCATAAGGCAACTTTATTCGCTACCCCATAGCGATCGACAAAGTTGCAACGGTCACCCGAGCCGGGTCTTTGCACCCTTCATGACCTTGCAGACTTTCCGTTCTGTAAACTTACTACTTTAACTACGAAAAAAGAAAAGGGGATTTTCTAACAAACAAGGCCATTGGAGAATTTTTGACTGTAATGACATGCTACAAAATTATCGAATTGTTTTACGTATTAACTGTTTCATATTTTGTTTTATTTTTTACTTTTGTAGAAATATCTTGTTTGAATTTTTTTAAAAGTATTTTCAAGTATTGCAACAAGTTCGATTTTCTTTTCTTGTAGACACTCCTTTGAAAACTCAAAATACTTAGCTTTGAAACAATTCATTTTTGTATACCCGTACTGTATTGACACTTGCTATGAGAGTTCCTTTGAAGAATTGTTTTCGGCAGACACGAGCAGTATGTCTTGTTGCCTCATACTGTTTTAACAAGCAAATTAATTAAATTTCAAACTTTTGATGAACAGATTTCTAAATTGGTATACGATACACTTGACTGAAACTTCAAAACCATGCCGTTACGCTAACATTAAATGCCTTTTTGAGTTAGTCTTTTAAAAGAGGAGCCAATAATTAAAAAAGTTTCATACCACGTTTCACTTTTCTAAAATCGATAAAAAAATCGTCTGTACCACATATTATAGGTTAGAACCTGCTAAAAACCACGCTTTTTAAATTTTGTTTGCATTGAAGTTTTTGATTTAGATATTGTTAGTGCGGTTAAAAATTTATTCTGAAAGTAGATTCTAAAGAGAATATTTTTATAAGTATCAAGTCAGAGCAAACAACTTTTGCTCATCTTTTTTCGATTTCGCGTACGATCAATACATAAAATTCCCGGAATCATTCAGCGAAATGTAATGCATTAAAGAAGAACAGAGAAGAAATTTAAATTAGACTAATGTTTACAATTTAAGATGATAAATCTTATTTAAGTCAAATTAATTTATAAAATTCAAGACGTGATCATTTAGTATCATAAAATAAAAAGTATTAACAACAACAAACTTAATAAAAACATCAAAATAAATTTATAGCAAACACCAACGCAAGAATATTGACTATAATATATTACTTCTAAAGAAGAGTTCTAAATCAAGCAACTTTCAAAATATCAATTTTCTCATCACGCCGTAACGAAATTGCTTTAGGTTATTTATAGCAAAAGTACATTGTATAGCGTTGAGGCTGCTTATCAGAGCAATAATAAAGGACAACTTTTTTCCTCTCCTTCTCCGTAATCATTCTCTTAAAACAAAAAGTTTGTAACGCGAATTTAATAATAATAGAGATGAACGGATCTTCATTAGTTTTGCTCCTGTAATAAAAAGGAAGTTAGTCACTTTATAAAAAGAAAAACTTAAGAAGCGTTAGGCATGCAAATGTTTTAATTTTCGATCTTAAAATTGTTCATTTTGCATAGTAACGGCAGCCGTTATGAGTAACTTAAATGACTTAAATTACTGGAAAGGTAAACATTTGCTAGTATTAAAATCGTAAAGCCGGCCGTACTTACTTTACTTAAATTGCGTAATTAAGACAAAATGAGAATTAATAAAAAAGGAAATGATATTTACTTTTTAAATTAAAGGATGTTGTCTGGCAGAGATAATTTGTCTCGTTAAAATTTAAATATTCGAGACTTTACAGGACCTCGCTTGAATATTAGCATCGATTAATTTAGGCAACCGAATATGCTTTAAATGTAATCATAATACCAGCCCGTATTGCATTTTCTTAATTTCCTGATTATTTAGCAAAGACATTTACAACTTTTCTTTATCTTTCTCTTCTTGTTAGTTGACATTTGTAGTTATTGCTGAGTATTTCAAAGGGTCCACAAACGAAGGGTTTCGTTGTTACTTTGAGGATTATAAGAAAGTGTTCTGCAAAACGATAATTTGCTCGTTTTGAAATTATTTCGGCTCTACCACAGTGATTTATAAAAGAGTCTAATGATAAACCAATCGGGATTTTATAAAAAACATATTCAAAACCCAATTATGCTTTGTCCTGACTTTACTAAAAAGGCAATAGAGGGTGAAACCACCACAGGTGGCCTATTGGCTCTCTGTTAGTTAACTTCAAAGTGGGTCGACACCTTTTGATTGGTTAGTTTCTTTATAATTTACAATTTAAATCAATCAAACGTTCTGGGCCTACCCTGAGATTAGCTCATCCACCGTCACTGATTGGTTGGTACATTGCGATTCCTAACGTACTGTTAATAGAGTTGGGCCACCGTAGGTGTTATCCATATTCGTACCTTTATCTCTACTAAAGTGACATCAACCCACTGTTTACTCAAACGTGATCTACTTTTCTCATATTTTCGAAAAGTTTGCAGTTTTTCAGGATAGCTGTCGCATAGTATATTTTAAAATTATTTCTCTAAGAGAAGAAGCAGAGAGTGTTGGAAAGTTGATCTGAAACAATGAGATCCTTACGCTTATACTTCGGAAAGTGGCAGATTAGGATCAAGTTGAACAGGGTCTTCTTTCCCCACTAATTTTTCGAATCCCGTTCCCTAGTCAATGGTTCGTATCTTTATCTCTGCTAAAGTATCTATCCATTGTTCTCATGCTTTTGCAAAACTTCCAGTTTGATTTTTCAAAATTGCAGCTGGATAGTACTTCATTAATTTTGGAGCTGTTTCAATAGAAAAAGTGGAAAACTCCTGGAAGTTGATCTGGAACAGCGAATCTCTTAGATTTTAATGTCACTACTACTTTGAGAAATTCCACACTGGAGTCAAACTGTACAGGGTCTTCTTTCCCCACTAATTTTTAGAAGCCCGTTCCCTTGTCAGTGCTTACGCTAGATGGAAGGTACTTAGGTAGTGAGAGTGGAGATTTTAATGAGTTGATTTAAAAGATTGCAGTGGTGACTATCTTGAGAAATAAAATTAAGAAATTAATTCTTTTGGACAACTGTTTGCATTTTAAATTATTAGTTCTACTAGTATGTTGATGACATAGTCAGTACTCTATCTAGAGGTGAAGTTTGACTGTAATGTGTATCGCCTACTTTTAAGAAGAGTTATTAGCAAACACTCAACACATTTATAAGGGAGATTCACAACCATCATACTGCAGATTCCGATTTTTAAGATAAAAGATAGAAGTCTCTATTTATCTGTTCATCGCTCTTAATATTTTTATTAATTATTGACTAGGCCTAAAGTACTTTTTTCATGGTGAACATCCGACACTCCACAGCTGGTCACGAGAAAATCATTCATTGATAGTACTCAACGCTGTTTTTTGATCCGCAGAGGAGACCGAGCATTTTTCTAAGCGCCCTGCAGCTTTTTAGCCTTGCCCACTGAAGAAAACTATGTTTCATCAATGTAAGGTGTGGCTACAATATAACGAGATTGATGCTATAAAACATTTTATTTTAAATTTATACATATTTAGTTATTATCCCTTTCAATATACACTCCTCCTCTATCCCTACAACGCTCCATGCGAATTTTCCATTGTTCAAAACAGTGCTGTATGTCTTCTTCTTGGAGCTCCTTCATGACGCGTGCCGCTTTTTCCACAGCTTCAATGGTCTGGAATCTTCCTTTTAATGCAGATTTGACCTTGGGATACAGATAAAAGTGACATGGGGCCAGGTCAGGCGAATAAGGTGGATGGTCTAACACTAACCCAGTGAAGGTACGATTTTTTCAATATTTTTGCGGCTGTTTTTGACGTGGAAGGGCGACCCGGGCGTGCATCATCTTCAACGTCTTCTCGGCCATCTTGGAAACGCTTAAATCACTCGAAAACCCGCGCACGCAATAAACATTTTAATAAAAGATAAGTCTCAGTAGCAGTTTGTCCAAGTTTCATATGAAATTTCACGACAATTCGTTGCTCTACTAAAACACATTATTTTTTCGGCAAAACAACGAAACAGATTTTATACAAACGAAGGCCACGGCAAGACTGATATGTCTACAGACACGGGAAGGGCGGCAATTGAAAGAGAAGGCTTCACGCTACACAGCTGTCGGTCGTACGACTTTGGCGCATACGTAATTCTTCTGTAGAAGCATCAATGTCGTTATATTGTAGCCACACTTTAAGTAGATTTTCCTTACTATTTTATGTTATGCTAACCCAAAATGTTTTTTCCTTTTTCTAATTTATGTTTTAGTTCCCTACACCAGTCCAAAGCATTTCTACTTTTTTACTTTACGCTTGATTTTATTTCTACTCTAAGAGGCTTAAATGAAGAGGAGCACTTTAGCGCGACGTGCCCAGACCGCAGGTCTGGGCTCCGACTAGAGCTGCAAAGCGGGCGTAGAGAAGACTTAAAATTAGTACAGCAGAGTAGATCTGCGATAGTTCTAATACATTAATACAGAAATAGTAAGAAAGACACCCGACTAACGAGCAAATGCATTTTTAAAGTACAACCGAAACGTGTAGGTTTTTATAGCAATTAAGATAAATTTTAGAAAAAGGGGAAAGAGAAAAAAATTAACGATAAATAGGCATTCTCGGAACAAAAAGAAGGAAGATGATTGTAGGTCACTCATGAAAATAAACTTTCATTTAACATTGCGTTGTTAAACCATAAAATTCAGAACTCATAGAATTAGCTGTGATTAATGTTTAATTTGGATGAAAAATTCTTTTTACAAAAGAGTTGAGAGTTAAACTGTAGTAAACTGGGTTTTGTAACATTAAAGAAAAAGAAAACATTACAGTTTGCCTCTGTTAACATAACGCAGTCGTGTGAGCTCTAATTTTGTTATCCACATACTCAGCGGTTTTTTTTATACGTTTTTCTCTAATTAGGTTATGTCACTTTTTCTTTTTCTTTATTTAGGGTCAGTTTTGTATTAGTCTTTTTATTATAATTTCTAATTACGTAACACACTTTAAATAAAATTTTATTTTATTCTTGAAACTTTTGATTATCGTTATTACAATTACTTTCATATTTTCTAATTAAAAACTTGCTTGCGAATTTCTCATCTCATTTCTGACTTAAAATTAACAAAAAAAAATTGAAAAATTATATAGTGGGAAATGTTACGATAAAAGGTATTAAAAAAATGAAAGCGTTGTTGTACACTCATGTAATTGCAAAAACCCCTAAAAAAGCAAATAGAATTTTTAATGTAATGGTCAGTTTTAAACACGGTACGTGGTTGTGGTTGTCGACTGATACTAAGCATTAATATTAATGATGATTATTATGCCCTATACTACCGCCAACTATTGTTATCCTGGATCGTTTCTGCAAATACGTGAATATACATATCTCTGTGTGTATGTATGTAAACTAGTTATATGCATACATTATGCGTATTGTGATCCGGTTTTGATTGTTAAATTTACTACATAATTTAATGTGTGAAACATTAGCTAGAAATAAAGAGATAGAAGTGCGGGAAAGTTATTAACGAAGCCCACAAAGTTTATTACTGTGGTTACAGTATTAAGTTCGATAAGATCATGTAATCATTAAAGTCTAAGAGGCCATAAATAGCTTAATTTAGTTTAGATTATAAGATACTTACGTCATACGCCATAGGATTTAATCTTACACGTAATATTAGTTAACATAAATTTTAGAAAATGCCTGTGTTGGAAGGATTGTTACCTAATATATATACAGGGTGATCTAACTACCTTCTACATTTGACTATCCTCCTTTTTATTTTTTTTTTATTGTGCCTAACACATTTTTGGGTATCCTTTAATGACACTCTGAGAAGACAATATTCCTTCATAACAACTAAGTTTTATTCATTTGTAAATAAATCTATTGGGAATATCGCGATTTTATTTTTATTTCTAATGGCTACCAATAATGTGGGACACTATTAAGAAATATACATAAAAGGTAATAAGCTAAAAATAGGATCTGGTTTTTCAAAATTAATTTTTGCGAGCTTGCTTGGAATAAATAAATAAGAATCTAACAGGCGTATTGAATTCCAATATAATGAATATAATGACAGCAATTTACAGATTGCAATTCAGATTTGTCACTATAATTTTCTTTTGTTACTTTGACACTTTCTATGCACAATATTCATACTGTTAACGGAAGATACGTATCATATTTCGTCAAGGGGCAGTTTTCGGGTCACCTAAACTTTAACGTTCATCTGGTTGTAGAATCCAAGGAAAGCCAATGCGTTTAGTATGGTATTTGCTTCATGGTTAGACGCTGAACAAACACCGAAATAGGTTGCACTAAATTGCTTAATTTATCTTCAAAAGCTAGTCGCTGAATAGCTCAAACAGTACACACACGCTTGGCTGTTGCCTACTACCTACTTTAGTTTAGTTAATTAATTAGTCAATTCAGATTCTAGACAGAATTCTAAGAACTGTAACAATTCGCTTTAGTTTATCTAGAGACATCTAATGCTAGAGACTTAATTCTAATTCATCCATAATTCCATTAGAAAGACTGTACTTTTTAGATAAGAATTCAAAATATCAATTTGGGTCATCCCAGGTTACAAGAGACTGTCGTAAATCAGTCTATCAGAGTTTTACCCAAAACTTACAATATTTTTCTAACGTCACATAGTAATTGATTGTGTCCATTTTAGATCGTTTGCTATTTTAGTGATATGGGGATCACAATCATTGGTCATTTTAAGAAAATTCAGATTGATGATTAGGGAATGTAGCGAGTGTAATTAATTGAAACTTGAACAAATAAAAACAAAAAAAAATTTACTCTACCAATACGAATGACTGCATGATTCCACACGATTTTTAAATTTTCTTAATTACATCACTTACTTTTGACTCTTAATTAGCAAACTTAGATTAATTTAATCATCGCTTTGTGTGCTTGAATTTCGAGTTAAACTTGGTAAATGAATTCATAGAAACTGAAACAATTAAATTTTAATGATAGCTGCTTTGTTGGATTTAATGCAATCAATTCAATTAATTAATTGTATATTGTAAGATACTAACTGCACTATCCTTAGAGTTTATGATTTTTCTTTACGTCTTCTAATAGAACATGTTAAATCTTCTGATACGTCCCTACAAATACATCAATATACCTTTTTGTCCCTACTATTTCACCCACATATGACCACCACCTAACTAGTTCAGTGCATTTAAAGTTATTTTCTTTATAGTGATATTTTGGCATTATAACTTGCATAGAGTTTTAGATTTTCTTAGTTGTTATCATTTTTTATTATCTAATTAAAGAAATTGTTAAAATTGATTTGACTCTTTAAGTACATCCCTTTTCGGCCTCACTTCTAAGATGAGATAAATGTAACCTTAAGGTATACTCGGTAATAAATAACAGTAAATTACTATAATGACTTTTCTCTCCAAGTACGAGAGAGTCAATTCGTAAGCCCACCTTTATTGAGAAGTAATTTATTTCTAATTAATTACCTTAATCCGTCTCTAACTCCTAACAAGTTGAGCGTCTGAAATCCATTTGTAGCTATTTAGCAATAAAATATTGAACAACATAAATTAATTGGCAATTTCTTTTAGAAAGATTGTAATTGTGTATGTGTATGTTTGCATACCTATACGTACAACATACACAGAAAGAAAATTAACTTGACATTTTATTTGAAGTCTTTTTGACTTTGTTCTTATTTTCGTTCGTTAAAAATGGATTATGGAGACCTTAGTTGAGATTGATCCGATTAATTTTAATTGGGGTCACATTTCATTTGGTAAAGAACTCTTTCAGCGTCTTTCTTATTTCTTGAAAAAGAATTTCTCGGCAGATTTCTTTTTCCTTCAGCAACACAGTAGCAGCTTTGATCATATAATAAAGAAAAAACTGAATTATACGCTCTTGTATGATTTATGCAAATTAAGCAAAAATCAGACAAGCAATGCTATCTATAAAATAGAATTCTTAGACTATAAATTGCAAGTTATAAAAAAGTTGAACTACAACTGGAATTAATGGATTCGTAGGAGTAATTAACTAAGATTTTATGGTGTTAGATGTCGCGTTGCAATTGCTTCGCTGAAGGAATGTAATTAGTATTGGCGTTCAGAATTCTAACACAGTCAGCTTGCTGTACTTAATTAACTGATTTTGCTGCATTTGGTGTGGTTGATCTATTATTACTCAAATGTTGCAAGTATTACACTTCAGGAATTTTTAAGTTCATCGATTCCATGAACTTTTAGTTAGGAAATAATTGCTGCTTATTTATTTCTTTGTAAAAATATTACATAAATTACTATTTTCATTGAGTTACCGAATCTAAATTTTAAAGATAGCCCTTTGAACATTAACAAGAGTGATCTTCAGATTAGTAACAGATACTTATTCCATTAAGTGCCTTCCGCCTGAATTATCGATAACTAGGTATTCTCACAACGTCTTACTTTCAAGTTAAAGGAAATCACACAATAATCAATACTTCTCAAGTCAATAGTCGATAATAACTACTTGTAACAACAACATGACAACCGGGAAGCATAAAACTGTCTGGCTATGAACAGTACTACAAACAAAGAATGGACAGACGACGACTTACCAAAGTAAGTACAAGAAGGAACAGGATCTACTAGATAACACTTCAAATTGCAGAATACCAAACTAGACTTTGAACTGACTACTTAACACTAAAATATTGTCCGCAATCTTAGAAAAAAATCAACTTGATTACAATTCTCGAGTTTGTCAAAAGATCGAACATATTTCTACCGAGATCAGGAAAGACATTCAAGACCCCATACCACCGAACCCATTTAACTTAACATTCCGCATAAATTTAGCAATATTATAAAGAGCTACCTTGAAGCTAAGTGTCCACGCTGCTAAACCAAATTGGAGTCATGAAACAACCCAAGAAGCTACTCACAAGGCTCTAACTTAAACTCTACTCTATGAAATTGTTTGTATTTACTGATTTTACGCATGTACCAGACAAAATCTGAAACAGAAGATTCACAAAGCCGCTACAAAAGTGAAACAAAGCGTTACCGCATAGGAATTCCCCATTCTAGTTAGTAAGTCAACATAATGCTTCAATAGAAACTCTAAAGGTACTCAACCATGAAGGTCAACAACGAAAATATCATAAGGCCAAGGGCAAGAAACATCAAATATCTAAGCGCCCAATTAAATTCGAGGCTAAAACCAAGCTAAGGACAACAAACATCAAGCACCTGCTTCATAGAAAAGTTTAACGTCGTGTCAAAAAGCCGTAGAACCTATTCTACAATATGGTCTAAGTAAAAGATTGCTTCTGATCTTTAAGAAGAGCCTCCTTCGTAGCCTTCATAGTTAGAGTCACATGCTGTACCAAGCTAGAAACATCTAACTACGTATCTTCGCCAAACAACCACTTTTCTGCCCACCCAACCAAATGAAGTCTCATGGAAGTAACCAAAGTCAGTCAGTCAGATCATGGTTATTTCAGTGACTGCCAATGGAGACAAATAATTTATAATTTAGAATAGTAGACGCAGCTCGACATGCACTGGAGATGAAATAATAAAGGCAAAGAGGAAACGTCAAAGAAAAACAGTGAGTCCGCACTGTTGTCAAACCGGAGAAGTAATGCTCAGAGCATAGCAGGAAAACTGACAAGAAACATCAACTCTTTCTATATCTGATGCAAATCTACTCCCACCATCGCATTTGTTTTTGAAATCTTCCACTCAACGGATGTCCAGCAGGTAGGAAGCACAGCAGCGTAGCATATAAGTTGTTGATAATGAGTTTCAAGTATAAATATAGCACAGAGGAAAGCCTTCTGGCGTATACAATGCCTGCCCAAATGTGGAAACAAAGTCTCACTAAAGACCATAGGCATGATATGTACAATTAGATAAAGTGTGATAAAACTCTCAAATGAGCTTTAAAGTTATAGGTGAAGTAGAGAATCAATTCTGAACAGTCGCTTAAAACAAACCTAATTAGCGTAATAGTAAAATAGACCCTTTGGGGCTCAATTTTTATTTTTATTCTTTTTATGCTAATGTGCAGATTATTTGCCTTTAGTCACGTTATCTTAACCAACAAGAAGGAAAACCATTAGTAATATAATGACGAACTAAACAAGTATTAACTATGGAGCAAACTTAATTCAAGATAACTTGACATCTGTCATCTTTCACCATTAACGATTTAGTGACTAGCTACTGCTCTTGTTGACAATAGAACGAATGGGAAACCCTACATGTCTCACCAATAGCGAGACCAACAAATTGACACGAGCAGGTTATACAATTAATTTAGTGTGTGATGGGTTAACTGATAATGCGAATGTGACGGGACACTTTGGTTTTGGTGTCCCTTCGTGTTCTTGTTCTGTCTCTCTTTGATGGTTTTCCCCGCCGAGGTTGATCTTGAGAGTAGGCCGGCCATAGGTCATTCATTCCTCTCCCTTCACTCGGCTTGATAAACGCCCATGCCTAAAGGAGAGGCTGAACTCCTGGGGTTAATAGTAGTTTCATTAGTAAGTTTGTGAACCACTGGAAGTTCTTTTGCCCACTACCTGGTTCATCTACATCACGTCAGCACACTACGTCCAAAGTGACACCACTCAGCCGCCGGCCAAAAATTTGCAATGACTTTTAGATCTTCCAGGTGTATAGACCATTAGTAAATATTATGCTGTGGCTGTGTTTATTAGTCGTTAATCGGTTTGCATACCAAAACGACATTCAGCACTGCATACAAAGCTGCCAACTTAGTCTAGCTTTGTGAATTTTAGATTTTGCTGTTTCAGGTTTTGTTCAAATCATAGCTTACATTATGTTGAGCCCAACATAGTTATTAATGCAAAAAAATAATTCATAAAGTATTTAAGTTTAGGTAAAGGATGCTAAGCGGAGTTTTAAAGAAGTTGAAAAAATTAAACTTGGTTTACAGTATTTACATTTTTATTTATTTAACTCATGACAGGATATAAATAGTTACTAGAACGAAAAATAGCTGGAAAGCATTTTGGTTTTGTAGAAGTCAAGAAATTGGTAAGAATAGAAAGCCAAAACACTGAACTTGTTTAAAAAAAAGCTTCTCATTAGTAAATACCAGTGGGAAGGGAGTTATAAAGACAAAAATAATGGAAGAAGCAGCTGTAGAAACATTTTGTTAAGATTTACAAACGTTCTTGATTGCGCGGGTAATTAAACATTAATTTGTATTCATACAGTAATTTGTAAGTCATTATTTATAGAGAATATAAATAAACATTACAGCTGAAAGAAACGAACAACACGGGAATGTCAGATAAATTCTTGCAAATTTCTTCAATGAGAAAAAAAACACTGTTTTGCAAGAAATAAACGTAATGTAAAATGTGAGGTTAACAAACTTCCAAATAAATGTTGTTCAGCCGCGGCATTAAAATTAAAAAAAATTTTCAGAAAATTATAAATTAAGAATTATTGTGGAGTAATAAATAAAATTAAGTAGACACTACGATTTAATAATGTTATAACTTACCCTGGATTTTAAAAGGTTTTTTTCCTAATTGAAATGTAGTAGGTAGTAGACAAATTATGTTAAATATGAGCGGAAAGGAGAGAACACAAAAGTTGTATTATATGTTTTAACTTATGCAAAAATTGAATTAGCTAAATTATGTATCGAGTTACGCCTAAATATGGTACATCATTATTTAATAGTAAACTTAATCGCTCTTCCAAGAACTTTCTGAAATATTAAACCAATGAAGTTAGACTTCCATGGATCATTATTCATTAAATATTAACATTCTAGATTTCTTTTTGCTGTTGTCAACTGAAGCCAGCACAAAACATTATCGAATATATATTTTTCTTCCAACTGAAAAATACGCATTGACTGCTAAGATTAATAGCATTAAGAATGAAATGCGGATTCTATGTCATCTTAAGCAAACCTAAAGAATCCTATTTTTATTTTTTGTGTGTGAACCTGCAATGAAAACAGAGTGAACACATCTCTCTGCACTTAGATTGTCCTAGTTTTTAGATAAATGATCCTTCTGATCAGTTCTTTTAGGTTGTACATTACTCGAATAAACAAAATTCCATTTAAGTTTTGAAGTTAGAAATATTAAACTCTTCCAATTTTTTGAATAGTGCCAGTATTCTTTAAGCGAGTTCGGAGAAAAAAAATAAAGTAATTTTAATTATTCTTTATTGTTTCAGAACCGTGTAGATACGTAAAAGGAGCGTGGTCAGAATGTGATCCCAAGACCAACACACGTGCGAGAACGTTGACTCTCAAGAAAGGCGATCAAGCAACCTGCGAGGCCACTAAAACAATACAGAAAAAATGTAAAAAAGGTAAAGAAGCGATTCCTTTGAAAGTTCTTATCCATTCCATTGTTTCTTACTTCTTAACAGATGAATTTCTGAAGAAATGCTGTACGGCACACCTGTGCGCTTTGAATTTTAATGAATCGAAGTATAACAACTGGAAGTATAGAAAATAATTATTAAATATTTCAAACCTGGAACCGAACTGTCATTAATTTTCTTAATTAACTGCGTGTCGCACGTCCTTTAATTAAGTTTGAACCAAAGTTAGAAAATAAGATACCGAGACTATGAAGAAAATTCATTTTCAGAACGTGCACTTTAATTTTAATTTCGACCCTCTTATAATTCTATATTTTTTTGCATGAATACGCGGAAGTCGGGGTTTTCTTTCTCTCTTTCATCCCGCTATTCGTGTATAGGTATGGTGGTTTTCCTTTTTTCTTTTTTCGTTTCTACTATGCAGAATTACATCACATCTATTTTAGTAAATAATTTAAGGGGTTGCAACTTGCACCGGAACAGCTAAATGCTCTTCTTTTAAAATTTATGTTTTCCCCCTGCGCTGCGTGCTGAAAGTTGAATTAATGTAATTAAAATGGATATCTTTTCTATGCAAAAAAGGAAGGATAATTACCAACTCCTAATCACTTTTTAAATTTTAGAATTTGCAATTACAAAAAAAA
>VTPC01091187.1:41133-96734 GCA_011009095.1 Ignelater luminosus
CATTGTGTTTAAATCATTCTGCTCGTTTAGATTATTGAAATTTGCAAATCTGCTTTAAAATTTACATTTACAGCTCTAACACAACCTTATTTTATCTAAAACAACCAAATAAAAATCTTTAGCTAACATAACTTCACTTTAACCTGAGTTAACCTAAAAAAAGCAAATTTGGCCTAACCTAACCTGTCCTAATTGTTTAACCTACACACAGTCATGTTACAGAACGGTAAATAACCATTGCTGTAGAGATTACAGAATTATTCCGATTTTGATTAACCTAACCTAGGGGTCGGCAACCTTTTTGGAGAAAAGAACCATTTTATCCCAAATGTCTAACCTAAGATTTACAAAGAGCTGCTGTGGATAGAGAAAGGAGTTTAGGATACAACATTTTAACGCAATATGAGTAAATATATATTTAATACAAAAACAAATACAAAACAAAACTTTAAGTAAATAAAGAAAAACAAATTAATGGGACTTTTGACACTGACACTAAGTAGTTGGAAGTCTTCAATTTTAAACAAGTTTTGCGGCTTACATCATAAGCTGAGTTCTTAGCTTGCTTTTGATAGCATTCATGTTAGAGAACATCTGCTCACAATAATAAGTGGACCCAAAAATTGTCAAAATTCCAAATGCTAGGTATTTCGGGTTGGAAAATTCAGTCCATTTATGATTCATGGTTAACGTCGCTTTTTCTCTTTCCAGGTTTTCTAGTTCCACTTGTAAAAGTGTATATTTCGAAGACCACAAACCTTCGCTTCTTAAGTCTATTAATTGTAGTTCAAGCTGAGCTCTGCTAACTGTTGGAAATGGCAACAAATTTATTGCCACGAGTGGTTTTGTCAAGAACGAAAGAGTGGACTTTTCATCTGTGGAATCTTTAAAACGATCAATAAATGAATCATGCATTTTTGCAATTGCTGCCAGAAAGAACTTACTATCGATGACATTTCCAGTAGTTTCCAGATGCTTTCTTAAAGTTTCGAAATGAAATAGATTTCCACTCTTGAAGTCTTCCACAAACAATAGTAGTTGTTGTTCGAAGATAAGGGCGGTTTCTAGAAGTGTATTTGCAGCGTTACCTACACCTTGTAACTTCTGATCGAGGTAGTTTAAATGTGATGTCATATCAACGGCAAAGTAAAATTTCTGTAACCATTCTTCATTACTTAACTTTGGATATTTGTGTTCATTTTAACTTAAAAAGATCTTAATATGTTCAAAGCATGAAGCGAACGTTTGAAAACTGCTCCTCTGGATAACCGACGAAATTCATTGTGCAAAAGAAGATCGAAATATTGACTGTTCACTTCTTCGAGAAAAGAACAAAACTGTTAATGATTAAGTCCTCTTGCCATTATTAGGTTGACCATTTCTACTACCAAATCCATCATCTTTACAACAACCATCTATACCAATAGATACCAATTTATTGATGTCAATTTCCGTAACAGTCACAAACCCCAAAATTGCTGTAGAGATATCTTCACCTCGAGTTTGTTTTTTAAGTGGTAGCAAAGCCAGTAATCGGAAACATACCGTCCCAGAAGACTAACTTGTGCGATGTCCTTCACGTCACATGCCAAAGAAAATACAGATGCCGATTCATCTGTTGATCTGTCACATTCTTGCCCATCTTAATTGTCCTGTCTCGAACAGTTTTTACGGTTAGAGGAGTATCTTTAATTTTTTTTAATACTATCTTCTTTATTTTTGAAGTCAGAGTAGAGATGTTCGGCCATACTTAAAGCGTACTTTTTTTATGTATTCCCCATCCGTGAAAGGTTTTCCATGCTTTGCAAATGCAATCTTATGAGAAACAGCAAAACTTGCGTGGTCAGTTTATTTGAAGATTGCTTCCAGCTGCTTTTTGCTTCTGTGATTGTGCTAATGCTGACCGGACAGCGCAAACTGTATTTACCACACAGAACTTGGCTGGAAATAATAAAATAAAAAAAGAAATATTTTAATAAGTAAATAAATGGGGGAAAATAGAATAATATTCACGAATGTATTATCAAATGGTAGATATATTAAGAAATGAAAACGTAAATTCGGAAAAGAGCCGCAGCCGCGTAGTCAAACAGCCGCATGTGGCTCGCGAGCTGCGGGTTGCCGACCCCTGACCTAACCTAGACTTAACTTCTTGGTGAATTCCATTTCGAAAAACGTGATCAGTTTTCTTCATTATGGATTTTTTTAGTTTTACTTAAGACATCGCAAAAAGCAGTGCAAACAACTTTTGATTTTTATCCGTCTATTTTACTTCTCTAATCTCGAATAGGCCAAACGGCCAGTTAATTACTTTCTATGTTTACAACTTGATTATCTGGTTTCGTTTTTATCAGATTTCTGATTTTTAGTTATCTAGATTTTTAGAGGTTTGGGAATTTAGCTAGATCTCCTGGAATTCAATTATATCCTGGTTTCTTTTGCATTTTATTTGCTCTCATGCTTCCGCGAACAGTTTTTCTGATTTCATACTTAAATTGCTCAAATCATTTTTAGCATCTCCTAAGATTGGGATATTTGTTGCAGTTTTCAGTATAAGGTCTTTATCTATCGTGTATCATACCGCCTTAAGTATCTTTAAATATGTTATTTATACATCATGAAGGGCAGTAAGCTGGAAATAGTAGAATCCATAACAGTACACGACAGGAAATGGTGCCTAGCATTAGTTGAAAGAAGATGCATGCATCTGTTTACTCTAACGTACTACAGTTATCTAGTTATCATTTGCCGAAACTCTTTTTCTTCTTGATTATAGCTTAGAATACGTCTGGTGGTCAGACGTGGTATTCTTGATTGTAACAAAAGCCACTAATCTTAACATCTACTAGAACTCTTAATTGGTTCCCTACACCTACTTAGGTCACTGTTTCAATTACTTTGTTTTATGAACGGAGAAATGTTTTTGAAACTTTATTGGAAAATTTATTGCTGCCTACTTAATATCCACGACATCTGATCAGATAATTCTAGTGCTTTGTACTGCTTGCACAATTCTTAAAATCTCCATTTTCAAAACTTCATTATTTGAGAATCCTGTCGTTTCTCATATTTTTTGATTATTCTATTTACTCTATTACCAATTATATCTATGCCTTGCTCTTGCTCTGCTTCATAATCCTACTGATTCATTTTTATAGTCTAGTTCCACTAATTCTTCAAAGTGGACAATAAACCATAATTTGTTTGTAAAATTCGAAATTTCTACATTTTTTGTTTCAAAACATTCTGGAAAGTGTTACCACGGTATGTAGCTCATAAAAAGATCTTACTCGAGTTTCTCAGTCGATAACCTTGAACGAACATAGTGAGTAGGAGCTTGAGGTATAATAACAAATTATAACTCAAAAACGCAAATTATACAAGCTTCTTTGTTTCTCCATTTGGCAAGTTCATTTAGCATCTTGCTTGTACCTGGAGACTTGAATAGGCATTACAGCAAATTCCACTTCCAGTCAAGTCGTCTACTTAACTACAAAAACCGTTCGACTATGTGAAGATGAACTTCTATTATTGTCTTTCTAGATTTCTTGGTTACTCTCAGTCACTCTGTAATGGTTCGCGGAAAATTGGTCTAAGACATTTGGCATAAAACAACTTTACTAGTCACTTTTAGTCTAAATTACATTTGGTCTAAAATACTATTTTCTCTAAAATATATCTGACCTAAAATCATGTTTGTGTTGTTATAAATCAAACTGTTAACCTAACGTAACTTCTAACCTAGCCTATCCCCAAGTCTAGCTTAACATAACCTTTATTCTAACCTAATCTCATAAATATCTATATGATTCAAGGTTATTTTTTGCTTGAATTATCTTTTCTGCAAAAAAGCATTTTGCTTTTTAAAAGTAAAAGTATCAAAGAGAAGGCATGTATGATAACTAAACCCAGACGCTTTTCTAAATCTTGGCAGGATTTTTGTTATTAGACTGTTAGATTTTAGATGTTTGTGTTTTAGAACTATTTATTTTGGATTGCTTTTAACTTAGATTATTTGAGTTTAGTTTGTTTGTGTTTTAGACCATTTGTTTTAGGTTTTTGGTCAGTTGTTTTTAGATCAAGTTTTTGGAAATTCTTTCTAATAATAAAAAAATAGTTTTTGTCCCAGGATATGGTGTTTCTCATTCTGGACACGGCCGCCATTGCTTTCTTCTTTGCCCAAAAACAATGCTAGCTCATAATTTCAGGATTATAGTGGACCATTGGACATTTACATGATTACCCAACCATTAATCCAAACATACTCAAGATTTAGAGGTTAAATTTACATTCAGGACTAACAAGATAGTTTTTTCCCACCGTCAGCCGCATGGTCTTATTCACGATTCCCTTTTAACTGTCTAATAACAAGAATAAATTTCTGAATGAATGACATCAGATTAAAGGCTTTTTTCTGAGAGGAAAAAGTTTAGAAAACAAATTGTTAAGTAATACAAAGAAAATCCAATGTATCTCAGTGCAGTTAGTTATTATTCCATTGTCAGTCTGATGACTTTCAGCAACAAATTTTATTGATTCCCTGAAAGGCAGGAAATTTTCCATCTGTTCTTGGAATGTTACAGCAAGTCTGCGTATCATATTGATTTCGACAAGGTTTATTAGCTTTATCTCCAAGAAACCTTAAAGATTTCTTATTAAATGTGATCTAATGACCCATCCGACTTACAAGAACATTATTTAGTCTTCCTACTATGCAGCTTAAATCTCCATATTTAAACCTGGCTATTTGGCTAACTTATATTCACTATAAAAATCGGTTAATAAGTTTTCTATTCATGGAAACGTCACTGCCGGTCCCAATCCCGGGTAAAGGAAGAGAGTTTCAGATCAGGCTAGCAACCTAACTTATGTAAAAACAACCAAATGCTCATAGAACCACACGTAGCTTCGGAATTGAACAGGAAACTAGGTAACGACCCGGCAACAAAAAAAAAGGAATACATGATCAAAAGGTAAAAATATACTGAGACTGGGATCATGGAATATTAAGTCATGACACAATAAGAACCAACAAGTAATACTAAAGATTACTCAAAGGAAAATAGGCATGTGGCATCTCCAAACTGAAGAAAACGGGTAAAGACATCCAGTCCATAAACAACTATATCCTAGGGTACAGCGAAAAAAGGAAAGAAGAACGTGCAAATACACGTGTGAAAATACTCCTACATGAAAGGTTTCACCAGAGCATCGAGGATATTGACAAAAGGTTTCTAAAAATAAGATTGAAAATCAACAGTAAGCATCTCCATATAATCAGCGTGTGTGCACTGGACATGGCCAAACCAAGAAAAGAAAGACGAATGTTCTACGAAGAACTGCAAAAACTTATTAGATTCTATATATCCCAAGCACCATATTATAATAGTTGGCGATCTTAATGCACGAGTAGGTGACGAACCATTACAAGGCGTCAAACAAACAAGTAAATAATTGACTTATGTGCCCAAAACAGCCTTTGAATTAACAACACGTTTTTTGATCATAATTTTAAATGCAAATATACGTACATGAATGAGCAAGGGCAACACTACATAATAAGAAGTAGACTCTTCCTACCAACCGAAATTATAGACGTAACATTAAATTCGGAAAATATAGGTAGTGACCAGGCATTAGGTTTATGCAAAATTAGGATAGGGTATTTCATACATCGCCGACTCAATCTCGAATATTATAGAAAAATTAAATATAGAATGGCTAGCCGTCTGAAAATAAAAGTCAATAACTCCTCAATAGTTAGTGATGATGACATCGAAGAAGCCTGGGCACAAATAAGCAATAATATGGTCACGGCAGCTAGAGACTCCCTGGGTACCAGGAAAGCTCGAACTCCACCAACATATAAAAACAGAAGAGCCTAGTTTACAAATGAAATAAAATATTTAACAGAAAGAAGAAGAAAAACCTTTCTGAGATACAAGAGAACTACAAGACCGGAAGATCGACAGTTATACAGGAAAGGAATGCAGCAAATTTAAGAATGAGGCAAGTAAATGAAGATTATTGGGAAAAGTTCATTAAGGATATTGGAACATGACCTATATGGATCGCAAAAGAAAAAACAGAAAAGCTGAAATCAGTGACATCATGAAAATAAATGTTATAGATACAGAGAAATAGGTGGAGTGTTTTAAAGATCTGAACAAGGAGGAAGTACACAACGTTGTTAATGTTAGTTGAAGAGAACAAACATGATGTAGCTGATATAACACTGAAAGATGTTATGAAGGCAAGTAACACATTAAATATAGGAAAGCGCCAGCACAAGATGGAATAAGAAATGAACTTTTAAATAAAGAACTAGTGAAGTTGTATAACATTATAGTCAACAAAGGAAAAGTTCCAGAAGAATTTAACAAGAAGAGCAAACTAACTCCGAAAACTATCGAGAAATAACTTTTGAGTACAACACAAAAACTACTGACAAAAATTATATTGGACAAGATGTAACTTCATCAGCACATAAGTGAGGAACAGCAGGGCTTCCGCACTAATTGATCAACCACCGATGCCCCATACTTATAATCCATTGAGAGGTTGAAAAAGCGATTGGATTTAACGCACCAGACTTTATATGTTTTGTAGATCTCAAGAAGGCATTCGATTGGACAAAACTACAAGACGCCATATCTATTCTAATGGGAAAAATGTTCCACCGACAATATAAAACTCATAAGGGATATGAACGATAACACCTCAACGAGAGTCCAAGTGGGAAACCAATTGACAAGTGCAATGTGGGAATTAGACAAGGTGATTCATTAAGTCCCATCCTTTTCAACTTAATGATTGACAGAATCGTAACTAGAGTCAAGTAATGACCAAGATAGAAGTATTTCCATACTATGTTATGCAGACAATGCTGTACTTTTAGCAAAGTCCCATAACAATTTGCAGCGTTCGCTGCATAATTTTGTAACAACAGCAAGAAGATATAATATGGAAGTTTCAATCGATAAAACTAAATCTATGGTCATATCCAAGGAATCGATGCTCTGCAAACTTGAAATAGAAACGTAATAGAACCAGTTATGAGCTTCCAATGTTTGGGAGAGGATATCACTAGCGATCGCAACACCTATAAAGAAGTTAAACAACAAACCATGAAATGGGCCAGAATATCCAGATACCTGCGAGATGTAGCCTGGAAAAATAAATACTTAAGAATTAACAGCAAGGTACAAATTTATAAAACCATGATGAGGCCAATTACGACGTATGGAGGAGAAACCCGTGCAGACACAGCCAAGTCTAAATTACTATTAGGTATTGCAGAGATGAATACTTTAAGGCCAATCGTTGACAGAACTCGATAAGATTGAGTACTAAATCAGTATATACGAGATGAATGTTACATCATAGACATCATCAAGTTTACAAAGAGAAGGAGAAAGGAATAGAACGATCACGTGAGTAGAGCCAACGATGATAGACTTATAAGGACAGAAAACAGGCTTTAAGCCTATATAAATAAAGAAGGAGGAAAAGAAGAATTTTAACTTTTTACTGCAATTTGCAACTATAATAAAACAGACAAGAGCGAAAACATTTTCAACACTTAGAAGTCTTCATTCAAGGATTATAAAAATAGCAGAACAAGAAAACAGACATAATTGATTTGATCTTTATTCTACGACATTTCATTCAGAAATCTATCGAGTATAAGAGTCTCTAGTGTGTGTGCTTTTTTGATCTAAAAGGAGTTTTTGATAGAGTGAGAGAGTAAAGTATCTTACACGAAGAAAAAAATGTCAAAGAACATAATAGAAACGGTAGATGACATAAGCGTAAAAAGAAAAACTAAACTGCGAAGATACCAAGAATGCAAGCTCTTTCTATGTCTTTTTATTTAACCTTATCTTGAACAAAATAATAGGACAACTAAAACAACTCAATAAACACAGGATAAAGAAACTTTAAACTCAATGTTTTCACGTTATGTCGACCAAGCTGTACTTGTAGCCATCTACAAAGACTACCACATCAATTCAATCTAAGGACAAAATGATATAATATGAAGATCTCAACAATAAAGGCTAAAAAGATGGTAAGATGTAAATTGGAAATGGGAGTTAAAATAACAAGCAATATAGATATACATTCTGAAACTCAAAAACAGATTGCAAAAGCATTACGAATCAATGGAAGCTTCAACGAAAAATAGACCAAACATCAAAAATAGAAAAAGGGCCTAGAACGAACATGTCTATAGGATAAGAAACAAAAGAGTAGCAGGACAATGTAGAAACCCAAAAGATGGAAATAATTCATGCTCATCATCTGCAGAATAATAAGAATATACAAAAAGGGCATAGTCTTAATCGCAGGAAGAAGAAGTCTTTATTCTAAATAACAAGCAAACTTAAGGAATTATGCCATAAGACCATAACCACATGACCTTGAAGCAATATATTGAATCTCATGAAAACAAACATTTTGAGAAATAAGAGAAATATGAAAAATAGTGTTACATCCAATGTAACTCGTTTTCGCAAATACTCCAATGCTTTGTTAACATATAGATACATTTTTATTAATTTTCTGTAACGCAGTATTTGACTAGAGCTGCTCTAATTATGCTAGGCAATACCAAAACTTTTGACCTGGCAGTTTTAAGGTTTATGCGGCAAGGCAAACCGTAAAATCGATACTAGTAGGTCTTATTGTCATCTTTTCATATTTATTTAATTGTACAAAATAGTTCAGTGACCCACAGATTAATTAAATCAAATGTAACTTTAACGAATGATCAACATTAATGAAGTTAGATATATTATTTGATTCTGCCAATTAGTAATTTTTATTTTGCGAAACGATATTCTAGCTGAAAAATACGTTCGGATGAGAAAATTACCTTTTGGCCATTTATCTATTAATTTCTAGTTAACAAGACCCAAAGCAATAAAGAAAGAACGATAAAATCAAACGTTTTACGACTACTAGGATCAAAATGTAACTTTTTCTCGGTGTTTCCATCTAATAACCTCAACCAAGAGTTTTTCAAGTGTAAAACTTCAATAACTAAAATAAAACTTTTGATTTCATGAGAGTCCATATTTTTCCATATATAAATGTTGGCAGGAAATTCTTCTTGGAGTATAATCGTATCATAAAACTTCGTTTAAAAAACGTAACTAAAATAACCCTGAGAATATATGATATCTAAAAAAAGTGGATTTGAAAGTATACGTCCTGAGTTGCAAAGCAATTCAATTACTTCAACACCTTACTTTATCTCTCTTTTTATTACTTTTTGGTATGTTAAAAAGTTCTCAACTTCTTCAAAAGAGTTTTCGATTTCCTCTCGTAAATAGACTGCAGCGAATAAGTACATACACTTGAATATTTTTCATATCAGAAATCAAAATTTATTATATTCATCCCCAAGATGCATGCTGTTAGATGAAATCACCTCATTTTAGGTTTTCTTATATCATACACAAGTACACGTCTTTCCCGTTCAATAATTTTTGAAATTAAGCCCACATTTATAATAAATGTTGCATTCGCGTGATTCAAAGCAAACAAAAAACATCCTCCGCATTGTTTTTTTTTACAAAAGTGCATCCTTCCAAATGGGTAAATACGAATATTAGGTCTCTTCTGAAACCCAATATCTTTTATACATCGTTAAACTCCTACAATACAAATTTAATGACACTACCCTACGAAAAAAAAGAAGAGGATATAAGTTCTTCAATTCCAGTTTGATCTTTTGATCACTTTGTCCTCGGCCTGTCGCTTGCAGCTTTTTCTACGCCCTTCTCGTTAGTCCTTGATTCTTTCTTGATCGATTGACATTTAATATTGCCCCTTTGATGTTTTCCTTTCTTTTTATTATTCGTTAAGTTTGCATAGTAATTATTTCGATAAACGATCATTATAAATATTAATCATAACTTGATAACTTCCTGTTTCTTTGTTTAGTACAAACTCAACTTTTAGATGCTTTAAAAAGTAATTAAAAGTTTTTAGTAAATTTCAAGGAGAGCCTGCAAAGATTTTGTTATAGTAGGATAAACGTAAAGCTTTGATTTTTCTTGTTTCAAAAATCTCAAAAGCTTACTGGAAAAGTTTTCGGCAACGTCTTAGAATTTTGGATACGTTTTTAACATACTGTAATTAGTTTTATGTACCGCAGTTTTTTATTTGAAGTTCGTAGATGCTTTATTGATTGGATATACGGGGCTTTTCCTACAAATTTCCAGATTGTTTTAATATTAAGCAAACAAAGAGTAACTTAAAGAAAACATTATGCGAATTTTTCGAATTTCGTGTGCGATAATTGAATATTGATTGATTTCGTGCTTCTGAGAAATGGTTTTGTAGTGGTATATCAAGGGTGATTTTATTCAATTTATCAACGAATTCGAGAAATTTATTCTGTAGGTAAAAAGAAAATTCAGAGGCATTCAAGACATTGTGTAAATTGGATTTTTACTTTGTTAAGTACTAGATTTCATAAAAGAGAAATAATATAGAGTTTTATGGCAGATAAACAACAATTAAAGCAAATTCGGCCATGTTATAGGTTCAAAAAAGCTTGCAGGATTCGAGAAAAATAAATAAAAACAATTAAGAAATACGAAATGAGTCAAAAGAAAAGATTTTACTCGTGTTAAATCCATACGTTCTCAGTAGTAAGCAAGCAAAAGAATAAAACTAGTCGGGGTAACGAAATCTTCTTTGATAATTCCCTTGACTCATCTGCTCGAAAGTTTGGTCCTTTTCTAGAGTTTTCCAAATATTAAATAAAAAGAACATGGTGGACGGCAAAGATTTTTGCAATGAAAATCACTGACAAAACCGCATGACTTTCAACTTTGGATAGTGCCATAGAGCGACATTGTCGGTGCGCTATTGCACAGGATATTTAGGACATTTCTTGTCACTCGCCGGATGTGACCTGCACAATTTTCATGAGTGACAAGCTTCTATCTAAGCACATTTTACGTACCTATATGGATCTCGTCAACATCTCCGCAAGTATCCAAAACGGTGGCACTGCTCTGTCGGAATTCTCCTCCGTTGGTGATCCGGGAAATGATCCTCGTCTCACAAGTAAATAGGGACCCTTTCAGTATCTTGTCGCATCTAGTAACAGAGATTACTAGAAAGCTTCTACAGAAATAATTCACTTCATCGGTAAAAACCTTGAGTGGTTTTCTTTCGCTTAGGTAGTAGACATGGTGAGAAGACTCTTCTGATTCCTCCGTAATTTCGCACCGTTGTAGCTTTTATGACATCAAGGTCGCGCCGGATGAGTTCTTTCGATCTGCCCGTCCAGTTGCCCTTCGAAAGAAGAGAGAGAGACACTCTAGGGAGACTTGTGACGATCGCTGTCTTGCACTAGAGGTCAGTGCATGAGTGATTTTTCTTTCACGCTCATGCACGCTCGTAACTCTTTTTTTTTTTATTAGCCACCCATTCGCGCACAGAGAATTCTTAATTGCAATTCACTCACGCCCAATCACGTTGGCGCTCGAGATTGTGATTTTAGTATCACGAGATTTTTATAAGTCATGGGATTTCATAATTCCACAAGTCACGAGATTCCTGAGTTCTATGAGTCACAAGATTCCCGCGTACCGTAAGTCATGAGAATATCATTTTTTTGGGCCATTTGCATAGATTATGAGTTTCTATCTTGCATGCATTGTCCTCGGTTTCTAAAGAAGAAAAATAAATCGATCATGGACCCGACTGCTATTCAACATCGATAGACTCGCACCTCTTTGTCGATTCACCTACTTTTTCAAAGCCATAGCTTTGCTCAAAGACAGAAGGGATCATGCCATGAACCTCGTGGCAGACGGTGGATGCATTGGAATTTTGAATCAGCATCTCTACTGAGTCAACGCAGCGAACATGCTTCCCGTAGCTCCTCGAAGTCGACTAGTGAAAATGGATGGGTGACTGGCCTCAATTACCTCTTTACCCCTGATGGTAATCTTGACTGGGTGGTGATTTCGTCCATGCAGACAAAGAGCGAGTTCATGGTTTTTACGAGGTCGACATATTTTTCTTAAGCAATGACTTGTTGACGCTCGGCATTCATATCCTTAACTGGTGATGATATTCAGAATGAATCTTGTAACTGTAGAGGTTCCATTAAAAGGGCAGAATTGTCTATATCTGTAAGGCTCGTTATGATGGCTCTGAAAGAGTCATTTAGTTAACTTTTTTCTTGTTTTTATTTTTTTTTGATCAATTTACTTTCGACAGCTAGCAGCTAGATGAATTTAATAGAAACCTGTAATTTCTGTAAGTATTAAATTTTGTTATAGTAATAAGGTAGTTGTAAGAGTGTGTCCATTATAGAAGATGTAATGAAGAGATAATAAAATATGGTTTAGTAAACTATAAAGTGGTCACAAAAAGAGACCCAGGGCCGCTTCTCAAGTGGTGGAGGTAATCTACCAAACAATCTTTAGGCTGACCGATTGGGAAGCTGAGATTTACTCGAAAATTATTTGGCAGCACCAAGATACAACGGCAACACTCTACAAACTGCCATCATCTCTTTAGTGAAACCGAGAAAAACAAGAATTATTTTGTTGACATCACACCAATCAAATACAGTTCACTTAGCAAACAGACTTAACTCATAAAATTCAAAATCCACTCTCAAATACTAAACAACTTGCACATTAGCAAAATAGCTAGTTTTGCAAATTAAAAGATTTAATTTCAGAGAAGCCTATTTTACATCATTTTTCAAAACATTGGAAAGGGCGACGACAACAGCAATACTTTTAAGTGTTTTCTAGTATCTTTCAAACTATTAATTGTAGACATTGAAAGAAATAATCCAGTGAACTATTTGATTCCAATTTTAAGACCTTTTGCGTAATCAGCAATAGGTATCACGCTTCACAGATATTAATGTTGACAGCCTACTCATATTTATTTGATTAGTGTCATTTTTTGCTTCCTATCGCAATAATAAATTTAAAAAGTTCCTTTTTGGCTAATGAGCCCAGTTATCTAATCATAATATAAAGCACTTTTATGGTGACCAAGAAGTAGTAACGTCTAAGCGACTAGGTATGACATACTATTGCCTTCTGTTTTGAGAATGCAAACCAAAGAACGTTTTTCTCATATTCATTCTGTTTTCGAGCAATATTCTAAGTTCTGTTTTACCATCTGCTCTTCTTCTCCACTATGGGGATGTTGAGACTTTTGAAGAAGTAAACAGATTTACTAATGTTCGTTTTTGAGATTTTCATACTGTTTATCTAGATCATAGTAATACCTTAAGTCTTTAAAATCAGGTTTGCACTCACAAATTGTAGTATCTCAATGGCTTTTTGACATTTTCGCTGCTAGATATCTAAGGTGGTTATGAAAAAGGCAGAACCAAATAGGAGTTCTTTATGCATGTTATTGAAACCGTTGTAACACTGAGATTTTATTTGTTTGGTCATAGCAATCAAACAGAGTCTCATTTGGATTCTAAAGCCAAGAAGTGCATTTTTTATAAAAGCCTAGTATTTGTCGCTTGAGATGCGTGTACAAAATGCTAATGATAACACTCTATGCCACACTGAGTTGATAAGTTAGATTGAAATGTCCACAAATGCGCAAAGACAAAATATAGTCTTTAAGTTACTTATCATCACCCTAAGTGTTCGCTTTTAATGGATTATGAGCTCTAAAGATCTAAGAAATAGCATGCCTTTTATGATTATAACACACAAGGGTGCAATGCTGAACGTGTTTGAAATTTCTTTAAATTTTATTTTACTCGGAAATGACATATTTCACTAAAAAAATGCAAAAATAGCTTAGCAGCAATTTAGACAAAATCAAAAACCAACTTTGTCTTTAGATTAATTCGATTTAATATATATAGAACTTACGCAAGGTTGGCAGTTGCAAATAGGAACTCTCAAGGCAGAACTCACCGCTGATAGTGAAGCTTTGGACTTGATTTTGTATTATTTTATTCGAGAACTCCTCTCGGTTGCAAATTGAAATAGTGTTACCTGATTAGAAAAAACATTTCTGCTAATTAACTCTAAACTTAAGAAGGGCGGTTCGATCTGTTTCTGGATCTTGTAACATGAATAACAACTACCTTTTTGCAATTTTGCAATTTCGTGACGAATTAAAACAAGCTTTACTATTGTAGACCTCACCAGACACTATTTTAATGTTAGTAAAACAAGAATTTTAGTTGTATGTCCAAGTATTTAAAGGAAAAGACTCTTTCAGAGAAATTAGATATTTCTTACTTTGTAAAACGAAAGTATTGGACTTGAATTATATGGAATTTGCAATAATGAACAAGAAATGCCTTGAAAGACTTTACAAAAATGATGTAAACCAGCGACTCCCAACTCCTTACCTCCATGGATACGCGACAGGTTCTTCAGAGCCTTGTCAACGTTTAAATAACAAATTCCAGGGTTACTAGATTCCAGATCAGGAACAAGGTTTAGTAAATCTACAGGCTAGTCGGTATGATACACTGAGGGTCAGTCGATAGTACACGACTCTTGGCTCATTCGTTTGTCTTTTGAACTTTTTAAGATAGTTTATCGCCATTTAGAAAACTATAGCTCCAATAAATTCGTCGGAGTCTCGAAAGAGATCTCTCATGGCTTGGTGGAGAAGCTTACATAATTATAATAGAACTTAAAGCACTCAAACGCTTAAGATAGCACTGAGATTACCGCACTTTTTTTATTATACGCGATAAATACGTAATTAATGGCGTTTTTGTTCAAAAGGCACGATTTTATGGGTTCAGAATTTGGGTGCTTTGATAAAAATATAGTAATTTGCAAAACTACCTAATTTTGGACGTAAAAACGTTGTAACTGTATCGAATGTGTAAATCTTACAGAAAAAGAACAGCTCAATTGCCCCTTACGTTACAAAATCAGCATAATGAATAAACATTCCTAAAACGTAAAGAAATAACGTTACGTTCCACGTCACGTGTTTTCGCAAATTCCCTAATGTCAGCCAATGCGTAGAAATATGACACAACATTTCAGAAAAAAACAAGCTGTTATACTCAAACTTACCGTATTTGGGTTTTATGATTCTGCAGTTCAATCACCGAATTAACATGTATTGTTAAAATGTCTTGTTAACTGTCCAATAATCTACCCTAATGACTTGAATTGAATATCATCCGTTCATCTAAGTTATTCATTTGCAACTTTACTGTTAAGTCGACACTTTGCCTTTGTTTGAATAAATAGTCTTTGCTAAGTTAGGTACTGTCATAAGACGGTAACTCGATAAGGAATACTATACTGAATGTTAGTTTATGAAACAAAATTACCCTAAACTAATAAAAAGTTAGGTCCTAGACAAAGTGTCTCCGATGTGTAACAATCAAGAGATTTAATGCTTAAACTTGATGTCAATTATCTTAACCAGAGTTTGTTGTGATTCTCCTTAATGCTGCAGAACTTGGGTAGGCATTATCACAACAACAACAAGAACAAATTTAAATTTTCTCTTATTATAAATCACACCGATTTTACTCTTATAGCTCTTGACTTTGATAGCAAGTTGTTAATCCTTGACAAACGCAATGTTTTAAGATCATATTTCAAATGACATTTCCTGTAACATTTTAACTGCGACAAATTAGGGCCGGCAGTTGTCCTTCCTCTTAAAGTTCTTGACAGTCTCGGATTTTCCAGGTTATTCCTAGATGGATTATGATGATATAATAAAACATAACCTATAAACAGTAACAATAATAACAATTGATAACATGTATTTGATAATAAACAGAAAAACTATAATTTGTTCTGTTGTTTTTCATCAATAAAAATTGTAAAGAAGTTTGTGATAAACCCTTGTATGTTTTTCAGTGCTACGTTATCTGGAAAACTAAAGTGTTAATAGCTTTAAAGAGCCTCGCAATAAATTCTAACAAACAGTTTGTTAGCGGCTTTATAATACATTTTGTCTTTGTTCAAGTTATTTGACATTTAAGTAGCTGTGTTAAATCTGGCGTCAACAGAACATTATAATAGTTTATCTTAACGGATTTAAATTTTGTGGTTGAGAGTGATCTTAAACTCCAACATAAATTACCGTAGATTAACACTAAGCGCGCTCCGGCACGCTCACACGCAAATACACATGCACATTCTCTCTCACACAGTTTGAACAATAATTTATGTGTCCCTGTACACGTTACAATAATTTGTTCCTCATTGTCCTAGCATGTCGATACGAAAAGGGAACATGGGGAGAATGTAATGCTCAAAGCCAGATGACGCGAAACGACAAACTGAAGGCCAACAGCGACCCTTCCTGCGAACAAAACAGACAGATTACGAAAAAATGTAAACCCAAGGGCATTAAACCCACGAAAGGTAAATATAGAATGATTTTTTTTCGTTTAGATTTTATCTTATTCATGCCTAAGGCGAATCAAAGGCGATAGAAAAGCATCTCGGCAAACTTCCTTTTAAAAATTTCACGATGATCCTTTTCTGTTGAATAAAGAATTAAACAAAAGTAAATATCAAACAAGAATTTTAATTTAGGCGTTTTCCGGCTTTCATTTTGAGTTCTCCGGAAACAAAAAGGTATTAAATTGTTGTAATTCATCAGCTTACCCAGGTGTCTAATTATAGGAAACCTTGAGAGATTTCCAAGTTTATATTGTTTCCATCAATCTCAACCAAGATAACTTAATGAAGATTTTCTAGGGACAATGGACTTTCTAAATTAAATTTAAATTCCGTAAACAATTGTACATTTAGTAACGGCACTTGGCGATCATGAAACAATAAACAAAAGGGCCGAAGAAGAAAAAGTTTTTATTGAACAAGGTTTGCCATAGGCGTTGGAGTAAGATATATGTAGTGACTGCTGTTGCTGAAAAGCTGATAGGGCATAATTTTCATGATTTATACGCCAGCCTCTTCGTTTTAAATTAAAGCTTGATATTCTTTTAATAGAATTTTAATGCTCCTTGTATGTATTCTAAAGATAATGTTTATACTACGTAAGTGATTCGTGTTTCCTTTATTCTCTTGTTTCAATTTTTTTTCTAACTTCTACTCTATATCATATCTCAACTTTAAAGTTTGTTTTCATAAAAAGGAATATTTAATAAATAACAATGAAATGAGAGTGTACTCTTTAAATATTTACCAATTGAGTGATATACAGGGCGAAACTATAGTTTGTACACAAATTTAGGCGACTTCAGAATTTTTAAAGTTGGTACTGCATTCTCGGAAAAATTACTAAGAAGATTTATATCTTCAGCAGGATGAATTAAAGCGCCAACATAACATACCTGGGAGAACTCGTCATGGTTCATTTATGTTGTTTCAGAAACCGCTGCATTCCAAGATTCGGGATGCGGCTGGTTACTCAATATAACGATCACTGCTGTTGTCACTAATTATCAGTTTTACAGTTTTGCTTGCAACTGGAGTTCTTTTCATTTGAACATGTACTTACACTAGACGTCTGTTGTAGAATAAGATTTCTGCATGTTCTTTTCTCATTTCATACCAAATTGCCTTTTGGGCAGTACCCTAGATGGATTATTGAAACAAAGACGCAGTGTCTAGTATAAAAGATCACGCTTCGTGTTAGTATTTAGAACATTTGATACTTCGTTTTCAGAAAATGCGCAATATAGACCATAATTTCCTGCATTTCTCAAAACTCTTTTCTATGCAAACTCTGAGATGTCAGAGAACAAGCAAGAAAGTAAACAGACAAACTTTACATATTATGCATTTTATTTTAGAGAACGGTTCTACATTTTTAATATTAATTCAGAAGGATCCTGAACTCTTTAAATTTATTACTGACTAACAAGACACTGGTATGACTCTAGTTACTCCAGTTTTTCAAGCTTATGGTACGCAGTATAAAAGAAAACAATGTCTTCGACTTTGAAACCTTTTCACTGATTACTAGTCTCTCTCAAAGATTATCCAAAAGTATTTCTGTTGGGGAAAGGTTTTGAAATTGCTTACTTTTCTCAGCAGTCTTATGTGTTGAACAGTTAGCTATTTTATAAAATAGAACTACTGCTTGTTCTGATGGAATTTATATTGTGAGTCATATTCTTATTGGAATAAAATAACACTCTAGTTGTGAAATACTAAAAATCTTTTGGGCCTTTCGAATCTCTCCAGTCCTTCGATCATTTCCCGGATTTTCAGATGTTTGATGTAAAAAAAGGATAGGAGCTTTCCGGCCATGCAGAAAATGCAAAAGATGGTTTGCACCTGGATGCCAAGTTCGATGGGGAGCCAAAGAGATAAGTCAATTTTTGTTTCGCGAGAGATATGTTAATTGGAGCTTCTTCCTCCTCGCAAAATTGAGACACCTAGAACTAAATTGACTCGCATGAACATTTTGCGTAAACCACGATACTCACAGGAAAAAAGTAACAATAGTCGTCTTGTTTTCGTATCTGGGATGGTTTATATTTGTTTTAAAGAAGATTGAATGCAAAGATGTTTCATATCAATCTAAGGTGGTTGTGTTTTGCTAACATTCTAAAACGAGTTTGACGAAATTATTCGTTTTTTAGACATTAGAAACAAAATAAATTTTCATAATTAACAAATAAACAATGGCCGAATGATTTCTGCTTCTTGTTAGATACTAGATTTGTTGACACTTTGATACAACTTTCTTAATCTAAAGCTACTAGACTAAGAGTTATTTATAAGTATGTGATCAGTACACCAACGTAACTTGAGTTATGATGAAGTTAAGATCATTTTTAAAAAAGTTGTTGCTACAGCTGTTAGTAGAGTTTCCTGCGTTGCAAAAAAGAAATTAACATCAGAAGATTCTTTTTTCTCTTTTGGCTTACGACCTCACGACGCATTTTAAAAGCTCTGATTTAGCTCGGACCGAGCTCTACTCATGGGTTCTTATGTAATTTCTATGGTGGACAGATGCTTATTGTTTGACTAACAGCGCCTAGTTGCTTCCTTCATCCCTAACTGTGTTACTGTGTTATCCACGTCAAGTTTGTTTAGCCTGCAAACGTAATCCAGTCCTACGAAATCTGATCCATTTATTTCCACGCTTTTAATCTGCTTTTAATCTAATAGAGATGACAAGGTTATACTGTTATCTGGCGACATACTAAAAGTAGGGTGTTTATCTAGCTCATTTTCTTTCTACAGAGCTTATTTTGAGCCTGCATGCTTCGCTGAGTACCCTCTTCTTGACCACTAGATGAAGAGAACGTAGAACTAATTAATTTCATGGTTGTCAAATTGTTAACATGGCCACAAAAAGGCAAGCTTATTTATTTAGTTTATTCTTACAGTCTTTCATCAGTGTCTTAGGTCACTATATGAGAGCTAGGCACACTATAGACCTTCGTCGTGTATGTCTAGTAGATCTTCCTGGGAGAAAGACCCCATTATCTATCAAACGTTTTCTTTTCCTACATGTCTAAAGAGCTGTTGTAGCTTTGTTCTCATTTTTTCTAGATGTGATTTAAAGGTATGTTTACTAACCAAAACTTTCTAAGAATTTGACAATACAAAATCTTGAGCACAACTGCTATGTATCAAAGTAAATCACATGTAAAGAAATAAGAATTCTCTTTGGTAGAGCATTGAATCGAATAGCCGAGTATGTGTGGGTTCGATTCTTGCGCGATTTCCGGTTTTTTTTGCATGTACAATGAGTAATTTACTTTAATAATGTCTAACAACTCTTATTTGAGTATCAACTCAGTGTTTTCTTTCTTTAGTAAGTTCTGTTTAGTAAGCAAAATGTTCAAAACTTACCTGTACTCTAAACTTCTCTTTATCGCTGTTACGATCCTTATTCTCTCAGTTTTTCTGCTTTTTCCCATACTTTTGTTGCTGTTTAATCAAAGTACGATCATTACTTTTGTTTCTTCTTCTTACGTAAGGCTTTTCTTTAACAGCAGGCCGAATTCTAACTTGAATCTGACAAGATATAGCACAGAAGTTGTGATTTCGTGTCTAGTTTTGGTCTCAGAGAGCTTTTTCTACATTCTCACAATACCCTTGCCTTTCTTGCATTTTTCGTTTGTTTGGTTTTTGTGCTCTTCTGAAAAAATCTCTTAAATTGATACCTTATGGGTAAAATATTGAATTTCATTCCAAATTTGAAATGGTCTAAATCCGAAAGTGACTATCGATCTACTTAATTGCTTCCTGTGCTGATTTTGCTAGACAGGTTACGTTTTGTTCTGTAGAATGTTAGAAAAGAGATTAATGACTTCTATTAATGTTGATATCAATTGAGAAATACTTATAGTACTTTTTAAACCCTTTCTTCTTCTTCTTTCAGTCCTCTCTCGTCCACTGCTGCTATCTCTTTGATATCGTCTGCCCATCTCTTCTGTGGTCTGTCAACGTTCCTTTTTTATGTCTTAGGTCGCCATCGTATGAGTCGGTTTACTCAATGTTCCGGAGGTTTTCCCGCGACGTGTCCGGTCCAATTCTATTTCTGCTTTAGGACTTTCTCCATAATGTCTGTGACCTTTGTGCGGCACCTATTTCTGTGTTTCGGACTCGGTCTCTACAACTTATGCCAAGCATTGTCCTCTCCACATCACGTTGGGTTGTTTTTAATTGATTTGCGCTTTTATGTGTTATTGTCATTGTTTTGTGTGCCATATGGGCACGTGTCCCATACCTTTTTCTTCAAACTCATTGGTATTTCTCGGTTTCTTGGTATCTCAAGTTTTCTGAACGCCATCCATCCAAGTTTTTTTTTTTTAAAAAAGAACAAAACTTTTTAAACTCATCTAGTCAAAACCATTTTGTTGCATATATACCGTGTCATGTAAACACTGATAAGTAGTTAATTTAGGATATATGGGCTAGATTCTGGTTAAACAATGTAGTCCTAGCTCAAATCACAAAATCAGAGGAGATTGTCTATCAAGCTTCTTCTCTAAATCGATCATTTAAAGACTTGTGGTTGCTTTTGAACCTGGTCATAAACTAAAGAGATATTGATTATACCAAGAAAGAATATTTCTTTGGACATTTTATTGAAACAACTTATCGTCAAGCTTGATTTTGCAACGTTTAACCAAACACAAGCTTTTTTCTAAAGATTCTATGAGCTCACCACCAGTTATTAATAACAAGCAGTAATCGGCTTTGCCAATAATAACATCAGTACAAAGGAGCTACCTTACAGTAGCAACTATGTACATAAAAAAAATACTAAAAGCAGAAAGTAGTAAATAATAAGAAAAACAAAACGGTAAAAACTAGTTTTAGTAAACAAAATCAAAAATCTCATAACTTTACCAACAAAATATTGAAGACAAACTCGAAGTCGAGATAAAAGACTCAAAGAAAATCTCCGTTAATTCAAATTCTGAAAGACAAAAACCTCTAGTAACTAAGAAATAACAAAAACACAGAAGATTAACCGTTGAATGGCTCGCCATTACTGGTACTTGTACTTCGTATTGATACTTGCCATTGATGGAGAATTATCCAAAAGTAACTCAACTTGATGGTAGATTTTGGTTTTTGGACGGCATGTTTGCTGTGGAACAAAAGTAGGCCTTATAGATTATAAAGTTTATTCAGACAGAAATGCAATAACTAAACGTTAGTGAGTTGTGGCTCAAAGCTTGCACCCCCGGATTAAATGGCTTTTCTCTACTTTACAGACATGGAAGCTATTCTTGTCTTCAGAGGAAGAAACTTGAAGCATATTTGATAAGCTTTGGTATTTTTCTAGAAACCTTGAGATTGTTTTTTGAACTACTAACACCCAAGCATAAAAAGTGTCTTTGAGAGCAAAAATGAAAGCGAAAATGGATATTTACCAGATCTAGAGTTCAAGAAGGGAAAACAAGATAAAGGAAATTGTAGTAGAATTGTCTTCACAACTAGATGAAAGAGACAGAGTATTATATGCAGTATAAATAAAATAAATCGAATCTCATTAATTTATAAACAATATTTCGTCCCTATTTGTATTTCTTGTTGATTTTTATTTTTTGTGGTTGTTTTTCGATTTTTAGTGTTTTCTTTATGTTTTTCCTCCTTCTCTTAAATTAGGTTATCTCGATCAAAACAAATTTAGGTACCTATAAGGAGATAACTACAAATATGATAATGCTATTCTATTTTTGAACTGTTAGCTTTTTTATGCCAAAAATCGAGAAGATTACAAATGTAAACGATGAAGGCGCTAAGTTGTAAACCGATTTAAAAGAAAAAAATTTATACCTATATTTTAAGGGGGAAAAATCAGAGACAAATGATATAGAAGCTTTGGGATTTTAAGCGTGAAACATCAAACACCGAGTTCGGGCAACTTTGACGCCTCCAAATCAATTTTTAACGTTATAACTGTAACTTGTTATTTTAAATTTTCCTCTTCATTCTTCACATCTTTTTAATTTCTGTTAAAGGTAACAGACTTTTTAATTTGACATCCATACGTAATTTTCAGCAGCGGCGTAATTTTAAATTATGAACTGAACTGTGAAATTAATTAATTAAAGCATGGATAAATTGAAAAACAGCCTGCAGGCTGCAGATTTCATGCATAAATTACATTTCGTTTAACATAATATATAAAAAGCATTTAGAAGTTACTTTAACAACGTTTTCGCTGTTTTTATATTGAAAATGCCTCTAATACAATTCTGTTTTATGTTTCAGCTACCCGTCGCAATCGCCAATAGGGGAATCAAACAATGAATTAGAATCATTAGTTTCGATTATTACATTTAGCATATTAATAGCATCTTCAATCGTCATTTATATCATTCCTAAATTTATACCCCTCTATCCCCTTTTATCTGTCGGTTCCACTGCCATGTGCAAAAAAACACACGCATCGTTAACTTCTTAATTCCCTTTTTACCTTGCCCGCCACCCCCTCCCTGCCCAAAATCATAAATTAAAATACTATGAAATTTTACCGTAGGTTAAACGAGATGGAACCTGTGGTGCAAAAAATTCGTTTTATGTATAGATGTTCGTTGTAGGATTGTATAATAGCATAATATTACTACTAATAGTTTTATTAATGATTTATATATGTGCAAGGAATACATTGAGAAAAAATAAGAAATTGACGTGTTATTTACGTTGGTTTTGATATTTTATCACATTTTTTACTTTTAAAAAAACAAATTAATATATAATGAATAATATGTGTAATGTGGAGTTAATTATTCATACGTACTGTATCATCATTGTATTTAATATCATATTTAAGAACTTTCAAATAAAAACGTTTAACATTTCTCTGTCTTTCTATTTACCTACATAAGCAAAACCTATTTACTATATATAGATCTGTTCATAGTTATATTCAGAATAACATGAATAAATTTTCACCCACTTATATTTTAAAGCGAGGCCTCGAAGCTCTTGAATGACAATAAGAGATAATTAAACTCATAGGCATGGAAAAAAATTCGGTTGGTTCCCAGTACTGAAAGATCTAAATTACTTTGATGTAAATTTCTCTATTTATCTTTGTATTTGTAGTTCAAAGTGAATTTTCGGGTTTTCAATTTATTCTCTCAAAAGCGCATCATGGAGATTTGTATGTATAAACTACCTTTTACCTTCTTTAATATTCTAAAGTATTCAAAAAAAGTATCTTTTCTGCTATATTTATATTTGGGCATTGAAAGCCGCTCTTATTTACTTTCATCCATTGTTACAGAGGATGTATTCATTTTTGTCTAGATTTAGATATTTTTTTCCTTCATTTAGATACTTTTCATTTTTTTTCCTTTTGTGTGCCTGTTTTATTTAGAAAAAGAAAAGACTTTTCAGAATTTTTATATAATCAGCACTTTTTGTTATATTCAGTATTTTGACATCACAATCTCTGGAAACATTGATTAATGTCACAATTGAACTCTCTTTTTATGGATATCATTGTGAACTTCCAACAGATGGAGATATTCAGTACTTTCCTATCACCCTCTTGTTTATTATTTATTCTTGATACTTTTTTCTTTTGTAGAATTCACAATTAAGCGCATCTTCTGATTGATTTAATTAGATATCTTGACTTTTTTTTAAGAAATATATTATTTCACATTTGCAGATGTATCTTTTAAGTTTAAATATTATACCCAGAAAAACATTTTTATTTTTAGATTTCATATTCCTCGAAAGCATACTACCTAATGCCGCTAACGCATAGACGAAACTCATTTTGTGTATTCACATACGATGTTGTTTTTATGCAACCCAAATTACATTTCCATCTTCATGGAGCAACTAGACTAAAATATTGTAGTGGTAGCACTGCAGATTTAATAGTATAAAATGTGATGGTCACCCTGTAATTATACAATTTTTCTTTTTTAAATTTCCCTTTGCATAAACTTATTTTGCAACACAAGTGTACAGAATAAAGTTTCTATTAAATTACTTCCTATCATTCCTGCGATCCTAATGAGAAATCAACAGATTTGTTTTAATTCTTAAGTCTAAATTTTATAGTACCAGTTTAAGTTCAAGCTTTTATAGTCTAAGGGTTATATTTAGTACCGTGAGAAAAATATTCCCATGTTTTCCTTGACGCCTAAGAATAGATAGCCAATTAAGCAGCGAACGCCGAAGGATGCGAGAAGAGCAGCAGGTAGAACTGAAATATAAGTGAACAAAAGAAGACTCTTTTATGGTTTTATTCCCGTATTTCAGTTATGTTGGTTTCCTTTTTGTAATAGTCGTTGATTTGAAAGTTCCATTTCTTGAAAATACACTTTTAAAATAAGATGGTTCTCTTTGAAATTTCTTGAAAAGCAATTTTATTATTACTTTCTTTTTGCATTATACAATTATATCTATATCTTTATCATTTGTTTGTTACATTACTTATTGTTTACTATTAGTATGTTGTTTGTTTAAGGACTTGCTAAACATGCAAAACCGTTGACGTTACTAACAAAAATGGCATGAGGTAAAATGCAACAAGATGGGTTTGAGTGTTTAAAATTGGAATTAAGCAAAGGAGCAGCATTAGTACTTTTTGATGCAAAGCTAGACACCAAATTGCATACTGACGCCAGCAAATATGGGCTAGAAGCAATGCGGGGGAGCCAAAGAAAAGAGGCCTCCACAAGATGAATCTCATTGCTTCCTTTATTTCCTTTCAACTCTGCAATTAATCGTTCGTCCCTTATCGTTTTATCAGATCATGAAACAACAACTCTCAAAATTGTATTTTTTCAAGTATTAATAAACAACCAGGGTATGGTTTGCACGTGTTTAATAAGTTACAAATCCAAATTCCATTCAGAAAACTGTCTTACTATTTTTCGGTAAGTACAAATGTTGTAAATCATGGGATATGAAAGAATTTTCGATACAAAAGAAACTTCTAAACTGTAATACGATAACGCACTTCTAAAAACCCCTAATTTTGTTTCCCAGAAATCTGTAAACTGAGAATGGTCGGTTTCTTAAAGGTAGACTTTAGACAGCTCATTGTTAATTAACACTTAGTGTCAAATGGGGTGATTTAAACTGTTTTCTGTGTTAGTAAAGCAAGCATTTTGGATGTCATTATGACTACGAAGACATCGAATATGATTACAGCCCACGTGACCACGAAATTTACTGTTGATTAGGCAACACATCTTGCACTATTGGCAGCGCTGTTGTAATAAACACAATGTAGTTTTTCAGTGGCGTAGTATTAGATATATGATGAAACTACTTAAAATCTTAAATATTTCAAGTTTATTATCACACTTTGAATGCGTTAAATCTAAATTACCTCGATTATCTCACAAAAAGCAGATTTAGTCTTGAAAAAAATTAAACTATAAAAAACGCAAAACAAAAAAACTACAAGAAATCACGGAACGTACGCACGCCGATGTAATTTTAGGTTAGAAATGTACTCGTGAGGAAATTACTCCTCAGTATGGCCAACGCCGAAAAATGAAACTTTGCGCTACTTTTAAATTAGTGATCATGTGGTTTGTGATCAATTTCGATGTCCCAAAAACCTCTACAACGAGAGAAAGCTACTAAAAAAATACAAGGACACACCGACAGCACGGATTAAATGCAACACATGTAACGGAAACATAAAGTGAACGTTACAAACAAAAGAAGTTTACAAAGTCATGCTAAGAATTAACCCCTGGGAGTTTACAGAAGAGATTGCCTAAGACCTAAAAATGTTTAATTATTCTTTATAATTTGATTTTGTTTTGCGTGCAAATTGCGTTCTGTAATATAAATTATAGCAACATGCTCACTTGATGTAATACTGATGCTCAAACAAGGCAAGATATGGGGATGGGGGCCTTTTTCTTAATTTTCAACTGATAGTGAAGTTACTTATTTACGATAATTAATGCTAATACATTTGATTACAGAACTAACTTCTAATTTTTCTTTCCATCGCCATAAAACTATATATGAGTTAAATATGTAATTACGTAGATTGATATCACTCTAAAAGCGAAAGATAAGGTTTGTATCTGCTTGCGAAATTTGCGAAAATTCCAGTCTGCAATGTTCTCTCTGAAAATAGTAAATCCAGCCTTTAAACCAAAAATATAAGCTTATACTTATGACAAGCTTAAACCTTTTGATGTGGCTTAGACCTTAAACCTTAATCTATCAAGATTGAAACTGAAGGATTTGCTTTTCTCTTCTTTGTCAATAAATATGAATGTAGTCGATTTTTTTCGATAATTATAATGATGAGGACGAAGATAGTCATTGATTTGGATATTTAGAACGTTCAAGACGACCTACAATATTAAGGGAGCGCCCAGATCACTTTAAGATGTGGGATGACCACGAATTTCAGTAAACTATTACACATTTTCTATTAGAAAAGATTAAAAACATTATTCTACGCCCAAAAAACTGGTACTATACTTAGAATGTTAATTAGCTCACTGTTGCATGTTGCATGCTAGTTACATCAGATGATTTTGCTGACATATTAAAGTCAACTGCTAAAATATCAAATTCTATGGTTCAACTTTTCAATCAGTTATTAAGGTTTTCCAAAACGGAAGAAGAAATTGCAACAGCTAGGCAAACATTCTATCAGATAACATGATACAACACAATGTGCATACAAAAGAAATTTAAATAAATTAGACAGCATGGAGACCGTGGTCTTCTATCTTGCGTATTTTGCTCTTGATGCCATCTATCATGTGCTGGATGATGTTCAGGTTGATTTTTTGGAACAATTCATAATGCGTGTTTTCAGCTGCTTTGCCGATGATGCTTTCCAGCCATTGTCATACACGAACTGAGATAAGATTGATCATAAATACCCAATGGGTCGAGCCTGAGGCACATTGGGTGGATTTGCATTTTTTGGTGCTATTCATATCTTTATGCTTTTTAACTAATTATGGATCGTTTTTGCATAATGGCATGTAGCTGGGTCAGGCCAAAATAGTATTTTGTCATATTTATGATGTTTCTTAACGAAATCAAGCATTTTAGGTAAACATTTTTTTATATACGTGTTTGAATTAACGACTTCTCCTTTCTATGTTTGTAAATAATAACTAACAATTCCTTTGCCAGAAATTGAACACCAAGCTAACACCTTCGATTCAAATTTCGATTTTTTAATGAATCTTACGTCTTATTTTTGATATAACTTCGGTTACTAATATCACAACTGTTGGAAAATGTAAAATATTTCTCGCCGCCTATTATAACAGTTACGTCTTCGTTTAAGTATTTCTTCTGCAATAGTCTGCATTTTAAGGGTATCTCTCGTAACTGTTTTTCAGAATATCTGGGTTTGATACTTCTTTTGTATCGTTTTATACCCATTTTAACCAAATTGTGACTGATTGTATCTTTGGAAATATTAAATTTGTTAGAAAGTTTCCAGGTATTTACATCAATACGATTTTCAGCAGCTTTCTTCAAATTATTCATTCTAACCGAGGTCAAAATTGGTTTCCTTTCAGGTTTCTTTTTATTTTCTGGTTCAATATTTCTCCAATATCGAGTAAAAATCGAATATAAGATACTACGTTTAAAATCTTCTTTTAAAAAATGATTTAAAACTGTTTTTTGATTGTGCGATCCAAGCCTATTATATACTCGGCAACTTAAATTATTTTGCTCTCTCTCTTTCAGTGCAATAATTGTTAACACCACTAATGAAAATCAAGATTTGACAAGTTGCAAATTTTATACAAGCCGTCGCATAACTTTTCAACGCCGCCTATATATATTTTAAAACAGTCAAAGTTTGTTCAGCTACTTCTGATACTTGGTAGCAGATAGTGGATACCCGAACAGAGATTATCTATACTAACACCTTTGGCAAATATAAATAACCTAGCAGAAAATTTGTATAGCGAATCTTTAATAAGAACACGGGATTTTTTGAGATTATGCTCTTTCTGTAATAGTCATCTTTGAAAATTCAGAAAATCTCTTTTGGTTTGGGCCAAATCTGATTTACTTTCTTCTTTTTCAAGAATGGTATGTTTTCTTTTTCCTTCATTTTTTCATTATTTTAGATTGGTAATCAGCATTAGCAAAGGCCACGCGATAGTAGAGAAAACACGGTCAATTGATTGAGGGAGCTTGATGATGTCAACAAAGTCCCAAGAAACGCAAATAGCAGGAAGTGGTTGACGTTTTATTTTGGTGTATTTCTGTATATTTTGTCCTGTTTTGTATAGAAATATACTAGTTAGGTGTTTTGTTTTCCCAGAAATATAATGGCTACAATTTGCCTTTTCAATATCTTGGAAACCACAAGGCATTCTATATTTCTCATAAATTTAAAAGTTAAATTGAATATTGTCTCTCTACCGTTAGATCTGATATTTTAAGCTTTGCTTAAGGTTTAGCTAAGCTCTAGCTTTTAAGCTAATACTGTAAAACCGGCCTGAGAAATTCAAAACTAGATATTTTGCCTTTGCACGTGTCTGAATTTCTCATTGGGATCACAGGAGTTGCAAGGGACGCGACGTTCATACAGTATCTAGAGTTTCAACATGATTCCATTGCACACTAAAAAATATTTAAACTATAGGCCATGTTAAGAAACAATGGGGGAAGTACTTTTTGTACTACTGTTTGTCAAAGTGTCACCTATTCATTTTTAGATTCGCCTTTTTGACAGGCTGCAGATTGTAGGTATTCCCATAATACAACCTATGCAATTAATTATTCTATCGTTAATAAAAAAATAAGTATAAAAAACAAGAACCTCTTTACCAATATCATTAGATGGTATTGGGTATCATCAGATACTTTGTTGTAAATAGTTAGATATTTATTTTTGGCAATTAATTTTGAGAATCTTGAAATGCTTGAATTGCCAAGGTGCTCTTAAACATAAAGTAACAATATTTTTAATACATTGAAGAAATAATTCAGCAAAACAATTTGGTAGATTTTTTACTTTTTCCTATTTGACATGTCAATAGTTGACACTATTTCATAGCCAAATAATATTCTTTTTTGTACCTTGTTCTTGACTTGTCTGGTAATATTATCTGTAGTATAGCAGTAGTTGTCCACCGCAGATATCTCCTGTGGAGTTTTTCCAGGAATACTTACATCTTGGACCTGTAATCACCTTCCCTCACTACTTTTACAAGTAACTAATCTGAGTTATATTCTAATTTACTTTCTCCTTTTTAGAAGGTTTAATTATATTTTGTTACTTTGCTGTGATTATTCCATTTGTAATTTCTATTTAAAATGTGGTACAAAAAGTATAAAAACTATTTAAAATTAGGTACTATTCCCACCTAAAGTGGATATTTATTAAATTTACTAAAGGTACAGCTTTTGAAAAAGATACCTGCTTACTGTATTTTTCTGTTGGCTAATTTTGCTTAGTTTTCTTATATCATCAAATAAAGAAATTCTATTTCTATCTTCCTCTGTAAAGTAACAGTTTGTATGTGGAAACATCTACAGTATTTAGTTTCAGATTTCTTTACTAGGATGTTTATCACTGTTTTCAAAACTAATTCTCTTTTTTGATTTTCCAGCTAACAAAAATGCTCTCTTAGAATTACTACTAACTACAATCTTAAGTTGTTCAGCAGTTGGTTTTTTACCAACATACATTCTTTATTGTATTTTTTCTCTCGGCTTCTTACCATAAACCAAACAAAGAAAGAATTACTTTTTTATCTGGTAATATTCCGTCAATCTTTCCTTTTTACTAAATTCTTAAGTTCTTCAAGAAGATTCTCATGATTACCACTGGAGAAGAATCTTCCAAGCGCATAGTCAAGATTTCATTATTTCTTCCATTTTAAATCTCAGCGCGTCCCTTTTAAAAGTTGCATAGCAACCGTACCAACATAAGAATCTGCACAGAATCTAAAACTAAAAGATAGAGTAATAAGTAATAACCTTTAAGAAATACTAAAGTAACATACTTATTACTTTCTCTTTTGGACTAGTATTATTATGATTATTATTTATTTTTGTAAAATAATATTTTCTAATAAAATAAAAATATTTCAAATAAATCTAAACAGCAAGATGTATTGGCGAGACTGTCTGTCAGGTATCACATGTCACGGATGTCATGTTTGTCAATTTTTGGGGGTTATGGGGTTATGTTTTTAATTCCGGTGATTTCTGAATCTGATGATCTGAGAAGAAAAATCTAATTGAAAATGCCTCAGGGTAGAAGGAGAACTCCATTTAGCGGTAAAGCTAAAAAGGAGCAATTAAAAGCTAAAAAGCATAATAAAACTACATCTCAAACAGAGCGTAAATATTCTTTATAATAATAATAATAATTTTCATTTCTAAATTTGACTGTTTAGGTTTTAAGAAACCTCTACTTGTTCACACTTCTGATGAAGAAGATTTAACCGATTTAACTCAAAAGGTTAATTATCAGGCTTACAAAAGTGGAAAAGTGCATTCCAATAGGTTTGCATTATATTTCCATCGTGAAACAGATGCAGAAATACGAGAACGTAAAGAGATTGCTAGGCAAACATTGCACCCAGTTACTGAAAAGAATTTGGAAATTAATATTGATGATTATTTTGCAAAAGAGCTGGATTTTCCACAACGTCCAGCATGGTCTTACAATGAGACATTGGCAAACTTGGAAGCCAAAGAAAATAAATATTTTACGGTTTGATTTATAATTTTTGTTATACTTGTGAATATTAAAATGTCTGTTTTAGGAATATTTAAATAATATTGAGAAACAATTTGATCGTAAAGAGTTAAGTTATTTTGAATTAAATTTAGAAACTTGGAGGCAACTATGGCGAGTTTTAGAAATGTCCGATATTGTTCTTGTTATTGTTGATATTCGATTCCCTGTAAGTTAATATGGTAAGTGTTTTACGAAAGCTTATTGATTTGCTTTGCAGGCATTAATGTTTCCACCATTGTTGTATGAATATGTAACGCAAAGACTGAAAAAAGACATGATTTTAGTATTAAATAAAGTTGATTTAGCACCAGCTGAGATTGTGGCAGCATGGAAAGTTTATTTTAAAGAGAAATATCCAGAATTGCACGTATTGATGTTTACTACACTTCCAGGATATAATTTAATTGGGAAACAATCAGATAAAGCAGGTAAAGTTCAATTAATATTATTGTGTATGAAAGTTAATGATAGTTGAATTTAGGATTACAAGTACGACGTCGAAGAGGAAAATTACGAATGGCTGCAGAAGGTGCACAACTGCTTTTGAATACTTGCAAAGATATAGTTGGAAATGCTGTAGACTTATCCTCATGGGAAGAAAAGATAAAAGAGGAATTGATGTTGGAATATGCTGAAGATAATAATGTAGAAATTGAGAAAGTTATAGATGTGAAGAATGATACTGGATATTTTGAACATGAAAAATATAAAAATGGAATTCTTACTATTGGTTGTATTGGACAACCAAATGTAGGGAAATCATCATTGTTGAATGCAATAATGGGAAAGAAAGTTGTTAGTGTATCAAGGACACCTGGTCACACAAAACATTTCCAAACGATTTTTCTTACAAATAATGTACGATTATGTGACTGCCCTGGTCTTGTATTCCCTTCAAAAGTACCGAAAACCTTACAAATTCTTATGGGAAGCTTTCCAATTGCACAGTTGCGTGAACCACACACTACTGTAAAATATTTGGGTAAGATTTTAATATTAATAATCCATAAATATTTTTAATATTATAAGATCTTTAGCGGAACGTTTGGATTTGCCAAAATTATTAAGAATTGATCATCCTGATGGAGATGATCAGTGGTCAGCTATGGATGTTTGTGATGGTTGGGCCAAAAAGAGGGGATTCTTAACGGCAAAGGCAGCTAGGTTAGATACGTTTAGGGCAGCTAATAATTTATTACGAATGGCTTTAGATGGAAAAATCTGTTTATGTTTAAGGCCACCAGAATATGCTAGCAAAAAAGGTGAACTTTAAAAACTTAGATAAAATAGACTCCCAATAAATTTGTTGAATATTAATAGATTTCTGGAAGTCACATCCTGATACTGAAACTGTTCGATGGATTCAAGCTCGATCAACTGATGAAGCAGTAGGTGATACTAATGAATATGGGGATGATGAAGATTTCTCTGAAGATGACACAAAACCTACTACTTCAGGTGATCCAGGTGCTAGCGTTTCGATAGAAGGAAGTGATGATGGGGATGATTCTGATTCTTCCGTGGAACGGCTGACTGTTGCAGCAAATAAGTTTGCAGTGCTTAATGATGACTGAATAGGTTTATTAATGGATTACACATTTAGAAATGTCTTTAATATTTATTGTTTATGTAAAAAAATAACAAGAACATTGAAAGATACTTAAAAATAAATGAAAACTGTAATTTTTTTCTTTTATCTCATCCATGCAGGAGGAGCATTTGCTTCGCATAGAAGTTGACTTTCTTTTTTGATTTGTTCATATGTAATAATTCTTGAATCCCTTGGTGTGGTTTCTATTACAAGTGCTGGAAAAAAAGGTGAGTAAAAACAGAGAAGATCTATGAATTTCTATTATTTCAACGATGTACATAAAAATCAAAGTAAGTATCATAACGGGAAAAAAATATTTTGAAGTATGTAAAGTCAATGTTAAATTGGCAAATATAAGAGGTAAGATGAAATTAGAAATACATAGATGGAACAGTAATGATATTTTTGTCTATTAATTCTAAGTTTTTTAATGAATTCTTACTTTTGAAAATTCAAGAATTTTTTTTAAATTTCAATAATTTTACCTCACCTTATTTTATTAATTTGTAACATTAATTCATTTCATCATCAACCTTATCTACATTTTATTTCCTTGAAACTAATCTTACTTATTCCCTAAACAATGTTAATGTTATCAAAGGAATACAATTAAATATTCTAGTCCTCTTGGAGAATGCATTTGTAGACCTATCAATTATTAAAAACATGAGAAAACTGAAAAAATCTTACACTCATGGAAGTCATCAGTATCACATTCTACATGATGTGAAATTTGGCTGATAAATTTCTGATAGAACTTCTCAATATCCAATTCTGTAACATTAGTTCCACTACGTTGTGGAAATCTATAAAGACCACTCATTAAATTTGTGAGCCGTAATTCTAAATCGCTAAGAAGCTTTTTAGCTGGAAAAAGACGATATTTATAGATAGATACAAATTTAATCTAAATTTCAAATTACTATGTGATTCTATAGGTGGAGGTGCATAAATTATAGTATTTCGTTTTGAGCCACTGTCCAATATCAACACATCCCTTTTATTGTTATCTTTTGTGGTATGTACAGTTCTACAAAGATTATGCAAATGCATCAAATTTGATCTCAAAACATTTACTTTTTCCAATCGTGCTTCAAGAATTTCCTTTTTTTCATTACACTTCATATTTACATCCTCTATCTCTTCTTTTAATGCATTTTCATTCTGTTGGTAACTTTTAGAAGAAAAACAACAAAATTACTAGTTCGTGGTTTAAAACTTTTAAAATTAGACTCACACGAAATTTGTATCTTCATTTGCAAGCATCATCTTTGAATGTATATGTTTTGCATGTTCTAACTTCTTTATTAATGTTTGTTTTTCTTCTACCTTTTTCTGGTACATCTTGAATAATTTTTTAGATAGATTCTTCTGGTTGTGTATGCTAAAATTGATTATAGTTTACATATTAGACATGTACTACATGCTACAAAATGAAATAGTCACCACGAAATTATATCTTCGAATGTGGTTGCAATGGTAAACTCTTTTATTTTTTCCAAAATGGACATCATATTATCCAGAGCTTTCTGCATGTGAAGATCCTCTTTTGTCGGCTCAGCATTCCTTCTTGGTAAATTAATGTCGCTCTAGGATTGCCAATCAAATATAATCCCTATGGTGTCATGATTGTCAACAAGAATCCTTACCTCCCTTCTTATCAATTGTTTCAGTGTAAGCCGTATTGCTTGAACTTGTTCTTCCATCACTTGTATTTGACTTATCCTTGATTTCATATCCCTTTTAACCACTGCTTCCAGTTCTATTAGTTCTTGTTTACGATCGTCTGTGTATTCTGTAGCTAGTTGACCTATTTCAGTGACACGATAAAGAAATTGGCTTTGGCTATGACTGTCCAATTGCAGCTGATTGAGTACTGTATCAAAATAGATCCTATCCTAATAAAGACAAAGCAAAAAGTGATTTATTGAGAGATTGAAATGTGTTTTTAAGCTTAAAGTGTGACCTTTCTTAAAACATTTAAAATTTTCTTATATGTACGGTAGATTTCAAGAGCAGCCTCTTGTCTAATTTGAGCTTCTTTTACTTTACCAGAAATTATTTGACTGATTTGTTCTTCTGGAATTGGTTTCATTGGATAAATAAGATTGTCATCCATTAGGCTTAATTCTAACTGAAAGAGAAAAGTTTGAAAATCTTGTAAAGTTAATCTAATATTGTTACCTTGTATTCAGTTAGTTTTTCGCTTTTCTTTTTTACATCATAGTGTAATCGATCAAGCTCTTTTCTCTTTTTGAAATTGCTATACTCTAGATAATCTACAGTTTTCTACAAGCAGAAGAATATTTAAATAATAATAGGAATTATAATTTAATTATCTTTACTAGAGGTGGATGCCCTTGAAAAGCCAGTTGCAAATTGTGATGTTCAGATAAAGTTCTTCTATGTTTTTGCTGATCACTCTTAATTGCATTGTTTAATACCCGTTTTTGCTTTCTAATATCCTTCTTAATCTGATAACATTGCTTTTTGAGTTTTCTTTCTGCAATGTGTCTATCATACTGTAATATTTTTGCATCTCTTTCTAAAAACGATAAGGTTTTGCTTATTATCATTGTTGAATTGCATTCTTCAAGTCAAACCGTATAGTTTAATGAGCCCCTTATACTGGGTGATTTTATTCCGTACAGTCCATCGTGGATCCTGCATGCCATGTTGTTTTATGGATTTGATTGTGAACGACATTGGGAATTTATAAATTTTAAAATTTTAATAAATCCACAGCAAAATGAAAATGTTCCCCAACCCAACCCATAAGATTGTAAGATATGACAAGTTATTGTGACATTTGTTTTTGTGGTATTATCAACGTTAGTGATATTTTAAAAGCAAACAATCTTTGAGATTTTGGCCAGCAAAAGTTATAAACTTTTATTAAATAAATGAAGATTTTGGAAGAAATATTAACTAAAAAAGAAAACTCATTTTATAGATTAAAGCGTTTATGTGTATAAGATTCTACATTCACAACCATTCAGTGTTATTAAAACTTAAATTTTTTCTTCTTTGAAGTAAACATTGGGATTAGATCTTCATTAACGGTTGAAATCTCAACCAATTCTTTACTCCTTGCTTTCATTTCTGCATAAGTTGGTACTGATGCATCTTCTATCAGCACATCAGAGATTAGAGCTAGAATATCTTATGTGAATTAAATAATTAGGTAGAAGTTTGAATTAATATTACATTCATCAGCGGCATAGTCATCATATTTTATAGCAGCACACGTTTCTGTTGTGAGCTGTTGGAAGAATTTGTAAGCAGCATCTGTATTGTCAGCATCCAGTGCTGCTGTCACGTTATTCATTAGGGTTGTTAACTTTGGTTCAAGCAGAGCAATAATTTTGATGCCTAAAAAGAAATATAGCAACTGAAATATAATAAAGTCTGAAGCAGCTCTTGAAATATTAAAAACAACCTCAACTGAATTTGATGATACCGATAATACTAGCTACTTTCTTTAAATCAATAATAATTTATGACTTTCTTTTATTAATTTAATTTAGAGCCATGTGTGATATCTAGGCTTAGTATTGTATTGACTTTATTGAAAGAACCAAACTTAGCATTAAGAGCTGGTAGTCTTCTCTTTGACTTCACCAATCAAACTTAGTACATACAAAATTAATTCAATCAGAAATCTTTGGATAGACAATAATAAATGCAATGACTATACATCAGGATGCCTACAGAAAGGGTAAACAGTTCTCCATTTGCTTATTATTCTACTATGAAACAAGAGTTCTAAAACTTCAAACATGAAAATCACATCACGTCTGGCATTTTTTTGGCTTAAAGTAGAATGCTCAAGGTCGCTTCTGGTTTTAGCAGAAGTTGTATCAACTTTATTTTTTAAATAGCATCCAGTATACTATATATTTTAACAGTCTGATTCTGCTTTAAATTTTGTTTCCAAATATGTCATTTGTGATATTTTAAGATAACCTCGAGAATACTCAATCGCCTTAAACAGGAGAGCCATAATTTGACTTATCTTTTTGAAGATTTTCACTGACCACCCTATAAACTGCAAAGAATGGTTGCTTATTCATCTCATTATCAATGCTATTTATTGAAAAATGGTTAACATTGAAAAACAGTGTTTGTTTTACTTTCCTACTCAATTTCCTGAAAAAGAATCCATGCTAACTTCTTTTTTCAAATAGCAACCTCTTGGATTTCATTATGATTAAAGAAACTCAGTCTCATTCATTTTATTATTATCATGAAGGTTTCTCAGTAAAAAATCTAATTCATCTATCGCATTTGTATGCATTTGCATGTTTTCCTTGCATGAATTAAATACCGGGTGATTTTTTTTACCTGGAATTTTTGAATATCTGGAGAAACAAGCATCCTACGAAAAAAATGTTCAAAATAAAGAGTTAATATTTTCGCAGGGGAAATTCATGAGTGCTAAAATTAACCCCCCCTCCTTACCCTTCTGCATATGGTGGGGGTTAACATTGAAATTTTAGAAAGGAACCCCCATTTTTTACTGCAGATTCGGATAGTACGTCAAAAAATATGAAACTTTTATTCGAAACATTTTTTTCCGATTCATGATAGATGGCGCTGTAATCGACAAAATTTAATTTTTTCAATTTCTTCAATAAATTCGATTCTGCAATACATTATGTTAACTGTTAAGCACCATTAGCGATACAAGCTGTCGATAATTTCCCCACTAGCCCGTTTTCTCTCCCACTCGTAGTGCCCCGCTACATAAGTTTGCTAATGTGGGGGAACTGTCCGGGTATATAAGCACATACCCGGCCGACTAAAAGAGAGTTGCAGTTGCAATTCCAGTTGTAGCAGGTCTAACTAGCTTAAAACGAATCCAGTCCCAGAGCCAGCCAATAACCTTCAAGCTCTAGTAAGAGTGAGCATCCTGTAGGTAAGCCGTAAGGTAAAGTAGGTGCCCTATTCCTGCCGTCCGGTCCCTACATTTTAGCTGGTGATTTGACTGCTGTCACTGTCGGTAGAGCCGGTCCGTCGTCGTTGGGTAGCTCCGTTTCCGTCCACCTTCATTGCCCCGTATTCTGTAGGACACCACCCTCGATCTGTAACCTCACATCCCGACCTACTTGTACTGCACTCCATCCCCGCTTGCTGCACTGCTTGGGTAGAGTAGGTTTAGTGTAGAACCTAGGTACCACTTGTTACCTGCTTGTATATTGTAACCACCGCGCCGGTCTGTAAATAATCTGTTTGATTTAATAGATACTGTATGGATTTAATCCTGTGTTTTATTTGTATTATAAACTCTGCAGTTCTATTGTTCCAACCAGTCGACCCCTGAATTTCTATATCTCTAAGCGCGTAACATTACATTGACAAATATCTTAAAAATGTTTCAATACTTCTGAATCTTAATGATTTTCTTAAGCTGAGCTAAGTCAGAGAACTGTTGTAAACAGAAATAGAAGCAAAAAAACATTAATTACCATCTTCCTCAAATGGTGGAGGTGGTACAATAATAGAACCTTGAGATGGCGTCTTCTTTAAGCTACGGGAATCTGTATCTTTGATTAAAATTTTGGATTTATCTTTTTTAGAATCAACCGTGGCCACTATTGAACATTTCTGTGATAGCTGATGCAGAGAAGAACGTATTCGAACTAGCAGTTCACTTTGATGGACATTAACTTCTCTGGCTTCTTTCTTGCGTTTTTTCTGATTTCCTATTTCTTCTAATAACTGTGCCTTTTCACTTTTATATCTGATAGAAAAGAATGTTAATTTAGTATTTTATTTTTGGTTATCAAAATGTAAATAATGGAACTAACTCGAAAGTTGTTCCATGCATTGTATACAATAAGGTGGTGTGCATCAATCTACCATGCTCTCTTTTTTTCGCTAGGCTATCTCGATCAGCAGTTGATTTTTCTAAAAACTTGGCAAGTCTTTCTGTTTGTCTTTGTTGTTCCAACAAGCTTTAATATTATCCACACATTACTGATAGTACTTATTGGCAGTTGTTTTTGAACTAAACTTACCATGGGAAAATACTTTGGAAATTAGAAACATATACAGTATCTTTTAAAAAACTTAAAATACTTTCGATACTATCAATATCATTTTGTAAACTCAAGTCCAGTTGAGTGCTTGGTATTATTACTTTTCCAATATTAATATCACTCTAAAAAAAATAAATGACAAAATAAAGTTTAACATTAATTTTAAAAAACTGTCTTTACATCGTGCCTTATTAGCAACCCCATATTGACTGTTAAATCTGCAGCTTCTTGTCGTACAACTCTCAGTGATTGTTCCCGTGCTTTCATGTCACGTTTTACAGCCCTCTCAAGCTCTTTAAACTCTTGTTTGCGATCGTCTAGATATTCAGTAGCCAATTGACCTAATTCTGTTGTACGAACCATACATTTGCTTTGATTAAAACCATCTAATCTTAACGTTGCTAAAACTGCATCGAAATATAGTGAATCCTAAAAAGGTAGCATTTCAAGTAGTCTAAGAATTAAGTGTGGTATATAAATTGATGCATAACAGGAAATTTCTTTCCCTTATTGTTACATTAAATTGTAAAATAAAGATGAAGATGAAAGAAGTGATAAAATTGTTTATAAAACCAGAAAGGAAAGAAGATTTATGGAAAATGGTGCAAGTAAATGTAAACTTGAAAGACGGCCTTGATTGGATAGATTGCCATAATAACTATAAATGATGAGTTTGTTTATAATAGATTCCATAAAAACAATAACCTTTTTGAGTATCGTTAAGATATTTCTGTATGTATGCCGAACAGACAAAGCAGCTTCCTTTTTGAGAATGGCATCCTGCACTCTTCCCGTAATTAATTGGGCTGCTTTTTCAACTGGAAGTTGTCCTGTGCCCTCATACTTTATACGATCCTCCAATTCAGCTAATTCCAACTGCAATTTTTTAGAAATATTACTTGTAATCTCTCACAACATTTCTTGAATACTTTTAAACTAATTAGAGCCTGCGTCTTTTGCTTCATGCGATAATTCATTCTATCAAGAAGTTTCCTTTTGTTAAAATTACCTTGGTGTAAGTGATCAATAACTTTCTAAAAATTAAAAGCATTCAACATGAAATTAGAAATTAAAAGTGATTGTTTTACAAGAGGATGAGCATTTTGAAATGTGAGTTGCAAATCTTTATGTTCTTGGAGTGTATTTCTAAGTTGCTGACGATCCCCTTGAATTGCATTATCCAAGTCTTCTCTATTACTCCTAATATCCTTCCTGAGTTGCTTTAGTTCTTTAACTTGTTTTTTACGTGCCACAGCAGTATCAAATGATATAATTTTTGCATCCCTTTCTAAATGTTAATTGTTTCTCATTCAATTTATTAAAATATTTCTATAAGACTTACTAAAGAGATTTATTAGGCCTTTATATTGTGTTAATTTATCTCTTGTTGTCCATCGAGAGCTTTTCATACCATGCAGACGCACTTTTTTTGCTGATAACATATTCATTTTTAATTATCTTTTTAATATTGAAACACCCTCCAAATAAAATATTTAAACAGGTCTTCGCGAGATGTCTGTGTGTAGAATATGGTTCTGTAAATGTCTTATCTTGAGAGGTACACATGTGATTCTAAAATAATGACAAAATGTCATATTATACAGTCTGAAAAGACATTGATGGTTTTCATATAAAACATACATAAAAAAGATTTGTATAGAGAATACCAACTGCTAAGCAAACATGTTGTGATGATCGCATCATCTAGCTTCAGTCATTTAATTCATCAGGCCAGCTATATTGTAATTTATTCCTGCAACAAACCTTGCAAACTACTAAAGTAAAGTACAACAGAATAATCTTTTATATTTATTATAAAATGTCAATTTTTAAATAAAAAAAGATTTCGATACTTTAATACAGTTTTTGGCACAAATTGAATTACATTTTAGCAATGGAAGAAAAAAAGAGAAACCCCAATATTTCTGACAGTCTGATATTTCTGTTGGCTTTCTCGATTTTGTTCAAAAATTCTTTTCTTCTTTTTTCCTACCATTCAGTCTCAAACTCAAGAGTACACATGTTAGTTCATTACTTTTTTCTTTCGACTTTAAAAAGCAAAATACATGTCCTAATTACATATTACACAAATAGTAGGTGTAAATTTTATAAAAAAATATCACAAAAATTGTTTGCTTTAGTTTCTGATTTAATACTAAGATTACACACAACACAGACTTGTAATAATTAGAATCTAGACTATACAAACCAGTTTTTAATTAGGCAATCTTCAAAGATCATAAATTATTTGCAAAAATAAGGGAAAATAAAGTCAAAAAAAAGAATTTTAATTTAAAGGATGGTACACATATCTCCAATTTAAAATTGGGTACACACAAAATAAAATTAAATCTGATATTTAAAGTTTGCACTTTATACAATAATAAATACTCAACATATAAACACTACAAAGACGGTACCCAGAAATCCTTTTGTTCTATTTTGAGCATCATCTATACTATGGTCACATGATTCTGTGGATTTGATTCCAGACCAGATTTTCTTGCAATTCCACATTCAAACCCATATCGACTATCACTCTGTGTACTATGCCATTTACACTGTGCAAAATGTATTGGTGTCAGGTCTCATCATTGCTACAATATCCAGGTTGATCATAGAAATGCTTTTCATTGCATACAGTTGGCCTCGGCAGTTAAAATGAATCAGAGAGCTTCTTAGTAGTGGAAGTTGCTAGTGTTGCCATTTAGCAAGAATTTGTCAAGGTTATGTATTTCTCTAATGAAGGAACTTAGTAAATTCTAAACTTTTTGGATAGATTTGGAATAGAATGTATTATTGCCTGACTAACCACTCTATGTATAGTATAATTTTGTATGTACTATAATATTACTCATATATTGGAGGGAAAAAAAAGAAGAAAAAGGTCCCTGAGAAATTCAATTTTAAAAGGTTACATGTAAATAACAGTTAGTAATCTTATAAGTTCAACATTTCATGAGAAAAATGAATCTAAGTTTTCTGTAATAATAGTATAATTGTCCAATACCTTCTGCACATTTGTTGCAACTACATTGTTTGGTTCATTTGGATTGCATGCATCATCCTCTTCATTATAATCAGAACACTCAGACTCTTGAGGCTCATTTAAAGAAGGTTGTGATGTAGAAGTTTTTTTGGATAGCAGGTCGTGAAGGGTCTTACCCATATGAAGCTGTATGTGGGTGCGAAAATTTGATCGGTCCGAGTAAGCTTTACCGCAATGACCGCATTGGTACGGTTTTTCGCCCGTATGCAAACGTAAATGGACAGCCAGCGACCATTGTCGTGAAAATTGTTTGTCACAAATTCCGCAAGCGTATGCCCTTTTGTGTGTGAGTAGGTGCATCGCAAATGCGTTCTTCCTCGTGTAGACTTTACCGCAGGTAACGCATTTTTTGGCCGGTTGCCAGTTTTTGTCCTTCCGCGTTTTCTGGTGTTTCAAGAGGTCAGTTTTTCTTGAATTACCGTCTGCATCAACTAGTTCCAATGAATCTAGTTTTTTTTTAAGTATAGCGTAATTGTCCAATATCTTATGCACATTCGCTGTAACTACGTCATCTGAACTGTCTGCATTGCCTTCTTCATTACAATCAGAACTCTCAGACTCTTGAGGTTTATCTAAAGAAGATTCTATATTGGCTTCCAAGCTTGAACTATCATTTGTATCAGTTGGTATCATGGGCATCTCTTCTAATCTTGAACTATTATCTGCATCAGTTGGTACCATTGATGGGGCTTCTTTATTGGCTTCTAACTTCGAACTACCATCTGCATCAACTGGTACCATTTTGAAAGATTTCTGGAAGAAATAATTTGAAAATGATTAAACTGCAAGGTTGGCCAAAAATGATAGATCTATTACAAATCCTACATTGAAGAATTTTTCAAACACAAACATGACTTTCATGTTAAAAACCTTACTTTACAATCAGTGAGATCATGCAAATAAAATGAAATTGGTTGTCTATCTTGCAATAGGCAAGCTCCTGTTTCTGATTTTGAACTGCTAGTTTGTAACATGATAGTGCTGTTTTTATCTAATACGGACAAAGCAGGTGCATAACTCAACTTTGTCAACAATACCATACTCTATCTTTTTACAAAAGGTCACAAACAACACAACACAACAACAAATTTAAATTTTTGGACTCATATCTATGTAAATTTTTTTGTTATTGCTCAGTGCTATCATGCATGTTCAGGATCAACTTTTATACCTGTTTTGAAATTATTAATCCTACACACTTGTACTGTAGTTTCTTAGGATTAAATCTTACATTACATTTCTTTGTTCTTTGAATTACCCTTCTCATAACTTCCTCATGGTCTTTCCTATTTTTTTCCAATTACAATTGAGTCATCAAAATAGACCTCAATACCTTGAAGATATCTCCAAATATTCTCATAATAATTTTCTGTAAAGTCTCAGAAGGTGAGGATATGCTAAATGGCATTCTTTTAAAGTGATACCTTCCATCTTCCATAGGATGTACACACATACAATTGACAGTTTTATCAAGCTCTATTTGGAAAAACGCATCTTTTAAATCAAGTACAAGATTTCTTTGTTTTTCTGCTATTATCGGGTATTGTGACACCAACGAGCTTGCTAATTAAATTTTCTAAAATGTTTATTTATTTGTCTTTAATAGCTTTAGGCACCCTATGAATTGATTTCATAACTGACTGCATTCTTTTCCCTAGATTTATCAGTATGCTGTCTTTCAAAGCAACCCATTAATAATGGTCAGCATCACATTATTTTATTTTAAATAAATGTTGTTTTTCTCTATTTTATACCTTATACTTTCCCTTAGTTTCTTCTATTTTTTTTTGCATAATCTCCTTCCTGATTTGCCTTAACAGAATGCATCCTTTTTATTAAATATCTAATATAGTGTTGCAATCCCAATACTGACAATAAATTTAAGTTTGTTACTAAAAACTTCATTTTACATCTGCACCCTATACTTTACAGTTTAATTCAATTGATCCCACTGGTTTTAGTCTATCGCCTGCAACTAACAATGTTTTATTTTCTTCTAAGTGTAGATTATTTTCATTTAATTTAAAAAATATTCATATGGCAAAGTATTGCATTCTATACCTGAATTTAATTTGAAAATCTACTTAAATATCTTGATAGTATTGTTAACTATATGCTATTGACAGAACTATTTGAATTTACTTTTACATTTACATTTACATTTTTATTTTTACAATTTCTTTCTTTTAGTATTAAATCTAAACTAAAATTCTCTTGATCTTCTTCAACTGTTATTTAAGTTTTTTTCTTTCTTCTATATTCTTTATTTCTCTTCTGTGTTTTACACATCATTGCAAATTGATTTGTTTTTACATACTGCACACACTTTTCCATATACTATGTCACACTTTTCATGCACTTGGAGCACTTTATATAGTTCATTTGTAATTTCACTTTAGTCTTCTGTTTTTTCTTCATTTATCTTCCTTTAATTTCATAGCTACCACCTCTGATTTTTTTCACTCTCCTGCCTCTTGTATATGATAAACTAAGATTCTGACAATCATCTTCTATTATTTCATGTAGTTTTCTTTCTTCTTTATTCTTTGTTTTTCTTTAGTTTTTTGTTTTACACATCACTGCAAGGTGGTTTTTGTTTTTACGCACTTTACACACTTTTCCATATGCTAGACTTTGCTTCGCCCAAAATTTCACTTTTGTCTTTATTCTTCTTCCTTCTTTACCTGCCCACCTTTGATTCTTTCTTCATAGCTCTGATTTGTGTTTTTACTAAACTATGATTCTCCTAACCCTCTTTTATTATTTCATTTATTTTTTTGTTTTATCTATTTTCTGTTTTTCTTTTATTTCTTGCTTTACACATCACTGCAATGTAATTTTTTTACATATTGCATACGGTCTTTCATATATTTTGGACATGCTTTTCTTCTGTAGGTACACTTTTAAGCACTTTGAGCACTTTATAATGTTCATTCGAAATTTCACTTTGTCTTCTTTTCATCTTACTTTATCTTTCTTTCATTTTACAGCCATCACCCATGCTTTTTCTTTCACAGTTTTGGCTTGTGTTTTATCTGCTTTGATTGGTCTATGGCTTTTTTAATATTGAATCTGCTTCCCTTAATATAGCTTCCAGAGGAGAGTCCCACATGATCAAATTTTAATTTGGCGCTTGAAATATGCTCCCTGTAGGTTAGCAGTGGTTGAGCAGTTTGAAGAAATAAAATTACTAAATGCTGTTATTCAGTTTCATAACCTTATTTTTGAGTTGCTGGTGTTTGCTGTCAAATAACAATAAATAATAAACTCTATTCTTTTGTCTTTTTAAATACTGCCGATACTGCCTCATATTTAGTACCATTGATTGACATTTTTCATTTTCTGATGAGGTTATGTTGTTGTTAACCATTGCAATGCCGCGCGGAGCGCGACGGCTTTAGAGGTCGTTCAACCTCTCTTCAGCCCGTGGAATGGTATTTAGTGGATGGTAGAACAGTGGTCGGCTTTTCGGTTTGTTGAATGTTGTTCTTGGAGGCGTCGGCGTTGGCAAGGTAGTAAAGTTGGCTTGAGAGGCGCGTGGATTTTGATGTTGAATTCGTTGGCGTCGCGGCAGTTCTGATGGTTGGTTGAAGCTGGATTCTTATTCTTCGTTGAGACTGGATTTCTTGCTTGCTGTGGATGACGGCGATGCTCGACGAAGTGGTATTCGAGTTCGAGCTGATGGTGGAGGTTTTTGGATTAAATTATGGAATTGGAATTATTGATGGATTATATTGATTGAAAGTTGAATTGATTAAATTGATTAATAATACTGAAAAATTTAGAGAATGATTGTGGATAATAAAATTTAGGAGTGGTGAAGGTGGTAAGTGGAGGCAAAGGGTTCTTTTCAGAAGCACAACCCCCCGCAGTTTGAGCTGCGAGAGGATTTGGCGGGAAAAAGGATGGGAGGGGGAAGGGGATTATCCGGGGGTGACGGACGGAAGTTGAATTTCAGCAGCTGTGGAGTGGTTGCATTCGAGGAGTCTCAGGCTCGAATTACAACAATGGCGGTGGAGTTGCTAGACAGCGTATAGATATTGACAAAGTAGACAAATTCTTACAAAACGCGGGAAATTAGCTCGGAAACAAACACGCGAGTTGGCTGGTAGTACGCGTTTCTATAATAGATGTCACGACGGTCAAACGCAGCGCGAGGTTACCGGCATATAGTAATTGAGGTTAAACCAGTGTCGTACACGTTTTCTGTGCACGTTTTCATAGTTTTATATATTTATTTAGCGCTGGTAAATTTTTACAAATATGTCTTTGAGGAGCATTTGTATGGTGAAAGGGTGCCGTGCAAATAACGAAACGTTTAATGTACATTTTTTTAAAGTTCCCAAGAATAAACACAAAGGTAACGAACAAAAGTTTTGTTACTTCCGATTAACTATAATGATGATGATCAATATTGTAGATATGAAGAATGGGCATGTTTTAGTGGAGTCTATGATGTGTACCAAAATAACTTAGATATGTTGGTGCAAAGTTCACATTATAAGATCTGCTCAGCACATTTTGAAGACCATCTCATTAAAGGTATAAATAAGAAATGTCTTACTGCAAATGCGATATCAACAATAATAACCCAGCAAGCAGCAGAACAACATAATTCAGCATAAGTCGGTCCTGGATTATTTAGTAATTAGTTTAGAAACATAAAATATTTTCAACCTGTACAATAGGTTAATTATTATAGTGAGCAGTTGTATCATATTGCATGTAATTTTGACTTATTTTATTTAAATTTTATAAGACAAGAGAAATAATATTAATGTAAATGTCGATAAAAAAACAATAGTTGTACATAATACATGTATAAATAAATAATTTTTTTATAAGTAATATGAAAACAACCAATTTATTTTTTTTTTATTTATTTAAATGTAACCATTGAAGATAGATATTTGTGTACAAGAACAATAATGTATCTAAAATGTACTGTGATAAATTTGATTTCTTTGGATATTTGTGCATGATTTACATCCTCATCTTTAATTTAACACAATGCCATTATAAATTTGGTAAAATGAAATTTAATAACAAACAATGCAATGGTAGCCTTTCTAGTAATTCATAATGTCTATAAATAAATCTACGCACGCCACTGATACAAGCGCAGCGCCACCAATTCGAAATATCGGTACTACCAGCCAGCTCTTAGTTCAAGGTCACAGGCCGGCGTTTGAAAAGAACAAAAGATTTTTGAAGAGTTGTTCTACTTGTCAATATCTATACGCTGTTGCTAGATGCCACCCCCCCACAGCAGGCCTTGTGGACGAGGCTGAGGAATTGGAACTCTACCGGGCCTACGCCCCGACCCTAAGCGCAGGGTACCGGCAGATGGAGTTGGTTACTACTACTACTACTCGTCCTCCCGATCCGGGTGTTGAGTTGCCGTTGGAGTACTGCTGCATCAGTGCATCACTCACAGACGGAGACCGGATCGACTACTTCGCTCCGCACTCGAAGCCGGACTGAGGTTATGTTGCTGTCAACTAAGCTATATAATCTACCTAGGGGAAATTAATCAGGCTTGCCATCTTGCAACTTTGGTAGTCTAAATAGCTGTGATCGCGTGGGACTGGCTGTTTTCTGAAAGCACTGTGTAATATCTCTTGTAACAGGGTCATTGGTTCCTACGACAGTCTTGTCACAGGCTAGCCTTCCTTCCCTGATCCCTAAACTCACATTTCTTAACTGGTAGTGTCAAGTCAACGGGTGGTGGGGGTCCAGAGTAGCGTTACGCAGCGTTACCAAGGGGGCGGTGAGGGTCAAGAGTAACGTTACGTAAAATAAAATATTACTTAAACTCATATTTACTTGTCTGAACTCAAGCAGTCTGTGTGTAGACCACAACGGTTGCACGCTCACCACTTTGATGCATTCCTTTCCAATAAAATCTTTTTCAATAAAAAATTAGAACATTTTCATATTAAAAATGTGGGGTGGGGAGGTTTAGAGTATTCCGTTACATAATATTTAAAAGGGGTTCGGGCTTGGGTTGGGGGGGGGTAAGGGGGGGGGGGGGGTATAAAAATTTTACATTACGTAATTTAAGGACGGCCCCCATGACAAACATGAGTAGTTCATAGTCTGCACATTGTTGACTTCAAGGTGTAATGTAAAATTGTAAAATGGATTCACTTTTGGATTGTTAATGCCTAGTTTATTATTACTAACAAGGAAATAAGGGCCCCACTTATAAATGCCAGTTTCAAATAATTTTAATTTCAAGTGATAATTGATAACTTGTTAGATGTGACAAGAAAATAGAAATAATCAAGAAATGTAGTCGTATAGTATTACAGGGTTTGCACAAATGTATAATATATGCAGAAATATGTAGGAATCGACTGATATGATTGGCCATGAAATCAGTTATATGGAGGTCGATATAATATATCAATATGAAAACGAAGCACATACCAAGTTTAAATGCAAAATGGAAAGAGGTGGATATTAAAAAAAAGGGTCATTTACATACATTATTATCAGTACAAATCATACAACTTTCAAAAAAACTTCCATAATAGGATTAAAGAATTAGCCAGGAAAACTCCAATTTTCTATTTATGAAAGGGTTGAAATGTGGCAACATTCTTATTAATAGTTTCATGTGAGGATAGTTTAAAAGTGGGCAACATACAGATTTTCTAAAACCCACCCTTATTCTACAGTTTTGCTAAATAAAACATTTGTTTTAACATGATTTCTAGTAATAAGCTTATACATCAAGGTTTTGGCTTTAGAAAACGCTGATAAAAACCTAAAATAAAAATGTATATCTATAATTAACTATATTTCAAAATGATTTCTTTTTCTTCTTCTTCTTCTTTATCGTTTCTAGTTCTCAGTTGTTGTTTTGTACATCTGCGTGACTTAATATTATACTACCTAATAGCTGTTTATGTACCAAGGGTGTAAACTAGGCGTTTATAGTACGAGCAGGGCCGTATCGATGGGGGGTATGGGAGGGTGCGACACCCCCATAAAACAGCGAGTCGGCAAATTAGTATTTTGAACTATTCTCCTTAAATTCTGATCGCGAAAATCATTTTAAAACATACACATTCTTCAGGAGGATAAATAACGAAACAGCGAATCGGCTAATTAGCATTTTAAATTATTATTTTCTTTAAATTTTGATGGGCAAAATTATTTAAAAAGAATAAACAAAATAATTCAAAATATTAATTTGCCGACTCTCTTGGTGTTTGTTTTCGCCGTCGATTTGCCAACAGCTGTAGGCATGTTACCTACCCCCTGAAATCTCCTGTGGCGATATCGGCAGCTCTTTTCTCGTGCTTCTTTTACTTTAAATTAATGTTACACTATACATATCTGTTTCCACTAAGGTTAACTACGTGTGCAAAGTCTTGGAGCACTCAAAAATCCTTTTGAGGCTGCGATGATGATTTTAAAAAACAACAAATCTGTAACATCTAAAATGTTGTAGTTTACCTAAATTCTAGTGTTTTAGAATATCGAAAAAGAGCATGTATAAGAAAACAAAACAGAATTAAACGAAAATATTCTTAATGATACATCGGTAGGTTTTTATCGATTTACATAAAGTTTATATGCCTATTTCCATTTTTAGAATTTAGAAACTGGGCCTATTGTTCAGGAAAAACCTACTGAAGCCAATGATAATGAATCCCCTAAGGATTATTGGATCACCTGTGCGGGAATATTATCGGATATCGCAAAAAATTTTGGAAGTTGTAACTCCATTTTGACCAAAGTAAAAAATAATGAGGTGCCAAATCCCTTAACATTTTTAATAGATAGCACTGAATTAATTACTGTAATAAAGAAAAAAATAAAATGTTTTTTAAAAAAACTCAACTAGTTACCGATAAAATTATTAGTAAAGAGAACTTTCAAAATGCCATTTTAGTAAAAAATGACATAGTTGAACACGACCCTGCCAGAAGAGCAAAAATCGACTCAGCAAATCAAAGCCACTCTTGGACCTCACCGACCGAAATTATTAGAATTTATCGAAAACACAGGCAAAAAACAAACAAAAATCGTTCTCTTCACAATGGTATCCGGAATTTCCACACTTAGAATACAATGTATTTAAAGATGCCGCTTTTGGTTTTGTTTGCATACCTTTTCCTGTTGGAATAAACCGAAATCATGCTGATTCTGCATGGGTTGTTAATGTTAATGGTGTTAGAACGTGGCATAAAATGAAAAGCGTTAGCGTCAAAAAAAAAGGAAAACTTGCTCAACATTTCTCGTCGGAAGTTCATGAAACTGCTCTTCAAGATTATTGCCATTTTGTTACTTCTTCTCAGCATGTGGATGTTCTACTAAAAAAATCAAATAGAAATCGAGCTATTAAGAATGAAGAAGTTTTTGATAGATACAGCACCGACCCTAGCAAGACAAGGACTGTATTTTTGTGGTGACCTTGAGAAAAATGGGAATTTTAACCAAATAGTGACTCACTTTTCAAGGCATTACTGTCTAATGAAGAAATGGCTTAATGGCGTTAATTTACGCCCATAGGGGTAACATATTTAAGACTCCAATCGCAAAATGAATTTATTGATATGCTTGCCACTGAAACAGAAAAGAAGACTGTAGATGAGATTAAAGAATTTAAAATCTATACTGTAATGGCAGACACAACACCCGGTGTTTCACATCAGGACCAATTATCTTTGTGCGTACGATATATGTTGACAGTATTGGAAAACCAAAATAGCATTTACTTGAAATAAGACCCGTTACAAATAACTCCGGAAGAAAAACGAGCTCAAAATTCCACAATATTTTTACTGACAATGCAAAATTCAAAAGACAGCTAAATTAAATGTTCAAATTATGCACCGTTAGCAACCCGACAGTAGCCAAGACGACGAATAAATTGTCTTTGAATATTGTCAATAACTTCTGGATATACGATATAACACATCGTTCAATAAGTCCCGAGACTAACCCAGAGATGGTGCTAGTAGTACCAAACTAGCCACGTTTCCCTAGAGTGCGAACCTTCACATGAAACGTGTAAAAATTTCACGTCGATTGGACCACAAACAGCAGAGTTATCGAGGTTAGAGTAAAGTCACTTTGTAATTTGTTTGAAAAATGGAACAAAGCGAGTTTCGCGTGTTGATAAAACATTGTTTTTTAATGGGTAAAAACACCGTAGAAGCCCAGCAATGGCTTGAGAAACGTTACCCGGACTCCTCTCCATCCAAATCAACGATTTGTCGTTGGTATGCTGAGTTTAAACGTGGTCGTACGGACACAAACGATGCGGAACGTTCGGGTAGGCCATTGGAAGCCGTTACACCGGAAAATGTGAGTGAAGTATTCAAAATCGTAATGAAAAATCGCAAAGTAAAGGTCCGTGAGATTGCAGAAATGACACAGATATCATCTGGAAGCGTATTTACAATCCTTCATGAAAAATTGAGCATGAAAAAGGTTTTTTCCAAGTGGTTATTATATTGACTTGTTGGTACGTTTGAAGGAGGAGATCGCAGCAAAACGACAGCACATGAAGAAGAAAAAAATCCTTTTTCAGCAAGACAATGCACCATGCCACAAGTCCATGAAAACAATGGCAAAAATCTACGAGTTGGGCTTTGATTTGCTTCCCCACCCCCCGTATTCGCCAGATTTAGCCCCCAGCGACTACTGGCTCTTTGCTGATCTCAAAAAAATGCTCCAGGGAAAAAAATTTGGCTCGAATGAGGAGGTCATTGCCGAAACTGAAGCCTATTTTGAAGCAAAGGATAAATCCTTCTATAAACATGGTATAGAAATGTTGGAAAGGCGTTGGAAAGATTGTATCACTCTAAAAGGAGATTATATTGATGAATAAAAATGATTTTTGAAAAAAAAAATGTTGTTTTCGTTGTTAGTCTCGGGACTTATTGAACGATGTGTTACATACGTCGTATTTCTTGACGAATTGTGAAATTTTGATGTCGTTTTTCTTCAAATTTTTTTTATGTGATTTATGCCCATAATTACCTTACCGTATGTACAAAAAATGTGCTCTTTTCAATTCCGTAATAAAATATGGGAATTGCTATTAAAAAAAATATCGGTGACGTTATATCTCCTACAAGACTTACCCTGTATAAATATTTTCTGTTTAAAAAAATGCGCATTTAAAAATAAAAATCGACGGGTGCTTTTTCCTAAAAGTTCATTCCTGAATTTCTAAAGAATTAATGCATTACTTTACGAAAGCACTGCATAAATCTATAATACAATAATAGAATTTTTTTTTTAATTTGAAATTTTGAAATGTTTACTTACCTCTTTCTGAATAGTGTTAATAAATAACAATTTATACGGTGTTCTGGGTAAGTTATATTATGTAAAAACTAAGTTTGAATAAATGACATTTTTGTGTTTATCTACGACTCTTCAATAATATAGTCGTTATACGCGTAACCATAGAGATATAACCATACTCATAAAACACTAGTGAATTGTATGGATTTTATTCACTGGCGATGTTTTGTTGGTTGCCTGTTTATAGATATAAACAAAATAGAAATTGTTATAATCTCAAACTATTTATTGTTAGAAAAAAAATTTTGACATCGTCTTCAGAGGATCCTTGTATTCCAGGTCTAAAACTCTTTTTGTAAAGATTGTTTACTTTCATTGACTTCTGGATATTCAAGAATTTGGACATTGCCTCCCTCAGAAGAATCCACCTCCAGATCTTTCTCAGAAGTGTTAGAATCGTAGATAGAACGTCGTATTCGACTCGCACATAATGAGCATTATTCACTCGGATGATTTACACACGAGCCCCCCCCCCATAACCAAATGCTTCGATACGGCCCTGAGTACGAGGTGTGAAGCGCCATCGCCAGGGTTATAACACAACAAGGGCCAAAAACGCTGGTTACGCTAGAGGTGCATACAAAACTTTAGGTACAATCAATCAATAATATGCGTACTTTAGCCTTCATTTTCAGGCGTAAAGCTAGTCTTTTTTGTCCCTTGGGCCGTAAAGTTGTTTTTGACCCACTGACATATCTGTTACTATAGTTACACATATTTATTTGATTAGTGATAAGCAATTTCAATTTCTCTTTTTATAACAATCTGGATGTTACTTTTAAAATAAAATTTTGATCATACTTACATAAATATATTTTAAATCATACAATACAGAATTTGCGAAAACACATGACGTCAGATGTAACGTTATTTTTGCACAGTCAAGATGAATAGAGTAAATTAGTAAATTTATCTTTCCAAAAATTCACTACCATCAGAGCTTAGAGTATCAATACTTGAACCACTCCAACTTCCACTGTGGGCTACCATTTTATTCTCCATCAATCTTTACCAGTACTGGGCAGTATCTAGATAAAGAGTATCTTAGATACTATCTAGAAACTAAGTATGGTATCTTATTCAATATTCAGATACCTAATGATTTAAATATCTATTTTCTGCATCTAGATATCACTCTCCCTACTTTCATCGAATATCTAGATATAGAACAGTTAAAGATACTTTTTCAGATACTGTTATATTTTTAAATAAGATCCCGATTATCCAGAGATCTAAATTTGTAAGTATTATACAAAATTGTCTCTGAATTGATTTTATTTTTAAAGTATTTCCGACGTTGCTGCTGCCCCGAGGTGTCAAATTGGACAAATTCTGTACACTACACGCTAAGGCTTAAATACTGCTTTACATTTTCGTTACTACAATTATTAGCATTACGATTAATACCATTATGTAATAGAACGAATTTAAAAAAAGAGATCCATGTTTCTACAACTGTACAACGTTCGGTAATCGTAATCTTTGATAGTAAATTTTTCGAAATAGTAGAGATGGCTAGTGGAGATAAATGTAAGTTGCGCCTCAGTCAAAAACTGTTGAGTAGTTCGATTACATCAACTGAGAACTTTAAACAACAAAAAGAAAGTGATCTTCAAACTAGAAAACGACTTTTCTAACATGTTAACTTGTCTTTCTATTTATCTACTACTTGGGCTGGTATCTAGATACAATCTCCAAGCCCATATCTTATATACCATATAATATAGATTTATTTTCTGTACAAGTCGAGATCATTTTGTGATATTTGTTGTACAAGTTGAGATCCGTTTTTCAAGTCGAGATTCGATTTTGCATCTCGACTTGTTTTGTTGTGTATATCAATTTTTTTTCCAAATCCAGTTCTGTAGAACAAAAATTTGCATTTTTATCCGGATCTCGTTTTTTTCCATGTTTATCCATTTCTATACACGCGTAGTTCAACCGAATTAAAGAAGAGGGCGCTAAAGCACGTTTAGACTATATAAGTACAAAATATGATTTATAATCAACCTGAGATCGATTATCTTTGATAACATTGAATATAATATAAGGTTGAGCTTTGTTCATGTATAAATACATTTTATTTATTTTATAACAGGGTAATGTAAACACTACATTATCTAAAATACTGTTTTCTTTATTTAGCTAAACTAAATTGTGATCATGATATTTATCATTTGAAAATACAACCAAATAAGTACTAAAAAAACTTAAGACCTTTTTTATAAGTATTATACACAAACACTTTTATTTGCACCCAGTGTTTTTCTCCAAATAAATCTGGATAATCTTCTTTTAATTTCAAGCAATCTGCTTTTTTTGGAGCTCTCTTCTTCTTAATAAGTGTTTTAAAAACTGTTAACATTACGGATTTCTGCTTTTGATTCCATTTTCCTCGGCAGCGGCGTTTCTCATTCCGTTGCTTCCTTTTTATATTTTGTTTCTTTCTTTTTTTGACAGGTTTTTCTGTGGCAAATAATAAGTACAAAATTAGAATTATTCCAGACAAAATTACATTTATGTTAAAGAATTTTAAATAAATATAGGGCATTACGAATATTGTCTATCACTCTTTATAAGAGTGTTGATAAAGTTCCTCTCAAAATTCTTGAACTGGTCAATTTTATTTTTCAAAAAGGCAATGTTTGACCTGGAAAACCCGTTTTCCGACCGTTCATGTTCTTGCGTTTTTTTTTCAAAAGGCGACCCCAATCTTTGTTTACAGATTTTGATCAGGCTTTACTGGTTGAATAATAATGTAAAAGATTTAGTACCTTACATGACAATTTTTCCGAGCAATAAAATTTAAAACCAAAGAAATTCAAACAAAATCGTTCATTAATTTTAGCAATTGCGATGTACCTACACTAGCTTTAATTTTCGTAGATATCTCGGCATTTTCAAATCACAAGTCAGATAAAACAGCCAAAAAGTAAGAAATTTAGTTTCATTCGCAATTTTTCTTAGCGTTAATTTCCAATCCTATTTAAGACGAGTAAATGTTAATCTTTTGAAACTTAGCGAGTGTTTTTCTCAAAAAATTATTATGTACAATAACAATTTTTTGTACCATCGTTCAACCAGTGAAGAACTATCAAAATCGATAAAAAAAGATTGGGACTGCCATATAAAAAAATTGATGATGACGTCATAGCATAAGAATATAGATGATCAAAAACAGTTTTTCCAGGTCAAAAACTGCCTTTTTGAAAAATAAAATTGACCTCTTCAAGAATTTTTTTAAAAAAGCATTATAGAACAAAGTTACGACTTTTCTGCGAAACTTTATCACCACTCGTATTATTAAGATGGATACCTTTTTCCGAATCTTCTTCGAAATCTTCGACAATCTTTGTATTGTTTTGTTTCCTTTTATTGTTGACAATCTTTGTATTGTTTTCTTTCCCTTTATTGTTGACAATCTTTGTATTGTTTTCTTTCCTTTTATTGTTGA
>VTPC01091187.1:106443-145997 GCA_011009095.1 Ignelater luminosus
TGTGATTCATCAGTCTGTATTACTGTGCAAAAATTCAAACATGTACTTCTTCAATTAGCGAAAATATGTAAGGTCTTCATCTTAAATGCGACACACTGTATATAAAAACAGCAAACAAAAAGACGCATGCTGATTGTATAGTAAACGAGTCAGTCGGTGATTCAGATGAATAATGCGATCAGCAGCACCCATACTGATGTTGAATATTTCGTCGGATCGCCATAAATTGGTCTCCGTGATTCCGCACTCTGCTACTGAGTTAACAGATACGTGTTGTAAGAAACTTAAGTTATTGTAATATAAGACGATTTTATATTCACGATCAGGGCAGGAAATTCTAAGCAAACAATTTTGGAAATCTAATAATTAAAAACCAAAAACAAAATTAATTGAAATAATAACGTTATTTTACGGTTAAATAGAACAAAGATTTTGAATAACATCCAAACGAAACACGTAATGAAAACGATATTTCCTATCTTTCACATCCCTGCTTGTATATAAGTGAAAAAATCATTTTAAAAAAACTTTGGACTAGAAGATCCTAAACTAACCCAATTTACTTGAATTTAGGCCAGAGGCATAACAACAAAATTTTATTATCGTTAAATGCATCTAAAAACCAGAGTTCAGGTTGTCAATTGAGACATGGATTTTAGGAATGTTCTTTAAATAAATTATATTTCGTTGGTTTGGCAGAATAAGAAAACACAAGCAGGTTGAGGTTAATAGATTTATTTATTAGTGAATATAATAGTGAAATGTTCTGGAATATACGGCTTAATTCGTTATGTTATGTTACTTGTACGGTGTTTAAAACTAAACTGACTTGACCTGAATGGTCACACATGCTAAAAACTTAAAACTGACCCTTAAAATGCTATTGTTCTATTTTTGTCCGTTCATCTTGAAAACATCTCGTAGCACCCTCCTCAAGGGGTCCTTCCGAGAACTACTAATATATTAAATGCTTAACATATGCTTTAACACTACTCGTGGTTTTTGTGAAAGTCTTATTTTCGGTTTTGAAAACATTCTCCTAATTCAGAGAATTCTTTACAAGGAAGAAAAAATTTACAATAATAGAGTTGGTATGTTTTAGAAATTTATCAAAGACCAGTATATCAAATACTTGTGCACAACGTTCAAGTATATTGTCGCCAAACTGCATTATGTTATGCAGTTAAAGGAACAAGTTCCATTCTCTTGCATTCAAGGGAACTCTCTTTCTGTATAACATTATAAAGAACCCATTGAAATATCGCAGTGTCTCTGTGTAAATGGTAGAATTCTATTTCATAATTTCATTTTTAATTTTCTTGCTTTTGCGACAAACCTTTTGAATTGTTCTAGAAATATATCTTATTTGCTGAAGAGTATGATGGTATTTTGTTTAAATTCTTATTTCGTTTTAAACCGAAGTAATAATCATATTAGCGTTTTCTCACTATTGCATTTACAACAACCGATTAGAGCTGTCCATATAGAACGACATGTTATACCTACATATCCTACACTGTGCTACAAAGTAGTAATAAAATACAATAATATTACGCTTGAAAATTTGTATGGTAATGTCACCCTACACCTAAATCCTGGTCTTGACTTCATGGTAAACTGATGTTTTGTCTTTCAACATTAACATTGAGTTGGTTTAAGAATAGAAGAAAAATTAAATAACGACTTTTTATAAAAATATTTATTAAATCTTTTCAATACAAAAACAATATTCGTTTTTTGAACACTTATTCTACACAAGTAATATAAAGTGTTAACAAGTACATATATCAAAATGAACACTTCAAGAAAGAACATCCTAAATTATAATAATAAACATTTGATTTAAAATACTGTAAATTTAAAATCTTAACAATATAACATAATGGCATTTTTTCTTGCACTATAGGTAATTCATATTTACAGTATAGTTACAAAAATTTTATTCTCAAAAATTTGTTGCTTTTTATAAATTCCTCTGAAAGAGAACATGTGCACAAAAAATATTTTTTTAGTTTCCTTTTAGAATTTTCTAAAAAAGACATTTTGTACCTAATTAATATATCGACTGTAAGTGAACAATATCTCCTATTGGGAAACAAATGTTACAGATAGGAGCTATTGTTCGCTCAAGTCAATATGTTGCTATAGATGTATTGTTTGTGGCAGTGTTGATTTAGGAAGTAAATGAGGTTAAATTACTTTGACTAGAAACTATCAAATTTCTGCTATTTGATATAGTATGAAAATACTTGAAATGAAATCTTTTGATTTTACTTTATGATGTTTCTGAACCCGAGTTAAAGTATTTTAAAATTTTGGCAATATTAACTATCTACCAATTTCAGATCATTGATAGACATCCTGTATAAACACAAAAAGTGTTTGAAGAGCACATAGGAAAAACATGTTAAGTCCATTTTTGGCAAATTCAGTTAATGATGTTGGGATTTACAATATTTGCTTAATAATAATTTTGGTGCTTAACATGTTCTTCCACTGTACCTTTCATTTGTGCTTATATCACACATTAAAAAGAACAAAAACACCCCTGTCGCTTACGTAGATTGCATATTGAATTGTACTGTTTTTTCTTTATTTTGCTTTTTATGTACAAATCGTATGTTTGAACAATACCATTTGTGAGTAGCATATCCCCATTCTCATTCCGTTCATTGCACTTATCTAATGTCACATGTGTTATAGCATGTAATTCCATATCAATCTCTACATCTGTAGTATATTTACAACTCTTACATTTGAAGAGTAACTGTGAGTCATTTTTCAAAATTGTATAAATCTTTTTTTTATCCCTCTTCTTATTGTACTCTCTTTTATTTGTACTATTTGCTAATGGTTTTTGTATAGAAACATTTCTTACAGCATTACCTTTAAATCTAGATGATATATTTTTGCTTTTTTCAACAGCAACAACTTTTTGCTTGCACATCTTTATATTGCATCGATTTAAAATGACCCGACAGTCTTTGATTATGCTATTAGTATTATCTTTTATCACTGAATTAGAATAATTCCTTTTTTTGTTCTGCTGTAAATTTTTTTATGTACAACACATTATAAATACAATTTAAAAAAACACACTGATACTTGCCTTTTTTCTAGCTTTTCTCGAAACAGGCGTTTTTCTTTTAGGTCGTTTCTTGAGATTACAAACTAATTTATTAAGATTTTCTAAATCGTACACATTCAAATAATCTTTTTCAAAATTAGCCCACTGGTCTAAATTACAATTCAGAGTAGGTTCAACAGTTTCAGGAATGATGTCTGAAAATAGATTTTCTCAGTAAATTGAAAATTGTTACAAATCCAATTAGTTTTATCAAACTACAAATTTATTAATTTAAGGAGGTTGGTCAGTAATGAAAAATTAAAGATTCTCATTTCATTTTGAATTATTACATTCTTGAAGTTGTAGTATAGCATATAACAAATTTTTAAAATCTTTTACTGCCTAGTTCTGAAGATATGAAACCGTAAAGATGACAAAGTCTACGTCGCTTCTTATAGCAATGTATATTCAAATTAAAATTAATTTGAATTTGGGCCGCCTTATACAATGAATGTCTGGACACTAAGAACTAAAGAAAAAGTTCAAGAAATCAAATCAGTTTTAGAAGGAATTAAAACACAATAAGCTTATCTAGAAACTAGAAGAGAAGAAGAAATAATTCATGGTAAACAATGTTACCTTCTAAAAACAAAATGAATTTCATGGATATTCTGAGTGAATAGCAAGCTTAACATTAAAACTGAATGTAAGCTACCATCTGATACTTATTCAAATTTACACATCAATAGAAAATTCCTCAAAAGAGGAAATAGATAACTTTTATGGACAATTAGAAACTATAAATAGACCAGTAACAACTACCTACTGATTATGGGAGATTTTAACTGCGAGATAGGGAGTTGTAAAAAAATAAAAAACTGGTATTTGGTCCACATGGTTATGACTAGAGAAATGCTAAATATTTCTAACTTATTGAACTTACAATTAGCAGAAAACTCACAATTATGAATAAACTAAACTATTCAAAAAAAAAGCTAGTAGATGAGAAATGGTAATTTTAGTAATTTTTTTTAAACAAAAAACAAAAAAGTGACTAACATACTGTCCAATCAAAAATAAACAAAGTCAAAGTTGGCCATAACTAAGTACCATGTCACAATGCGGTTAAGAGCATAGACATCTACAGTTGTGACTTTGAAACATATACTGCATACTCTGGCAGCAATTTTTGGTTGAAATCCTTGCTTGTTATCATCACTCAAATACTATAATTCAGATTTGAGTGACAAGAACAAAAGATGATCCCAAGCAAAAATGGCTGTCAGAAGCACTGTAACGAATGCAGTAATAGTATGATGCACAGTAAAGTCCCTGAATAAGGAACTTTTTTGTAGTTGTTTAACAGTTAGGACGCAAAATAGTCTCCTTGTCTCTTCTATTTGGTGTTTTTTGAATTAGTACGTTTTCATTACTGAAACAATTCAAAATCTGTCAAACTTCTTTTTACAATTCATTGGTGTTGATACTTTGAAATATTTAAGAAATTTCCATTTAGGAAAAGTAATTACTTGTTGAGTAAAAGGATGTAAAATTGCAGTAAACACAAATTCTTCTAATGTTTATTTTTCCCTTAAATAACAATAAAATAACAAAAAAAAGCAGAACTTGCGAGGTAGAATTTTTTATGTAATACATTATATGTAAGTTACAGAATGGCATTAGAAGAAAAGAGATGTTAATGTTACTGGCTCATTTTTCAAGATTCTTTTGAAGAAAAATTTAATACAAAAAGAGGTTTAGGTTTCTAGATTTTTTTTATAATCACTGAAATACTGTGCAATCGAAAAAAAACTGAAGTTAAAGTAGGTCATGACCAGTACCATGTGACAACGCTGCTAAGAAAAGATAACGGTTGACAGTTTTGAATATTGTTAGGTTAAATTAGTATTCAAATTCAATTTGGCATTTCAAACTGACAATTATAAATTAGAAGTGAAATTTAAATAAAACAATAGATATTTGCGAAGAACACTGCCACATAGTATGAGTCATAGCGTGTTTCGACTTCGTTTGTTTTCGACTGCACAGTATCTTTCTTCTAATTCCTATTATTTCTATTTGTGATGCCCATGTGCATTTGTGTGTGACAGAAATTCTAACCTATAATTCTAATTTGACAAACATATAACCAAATGACTAGAATAGAAAGAATAGAATATACCATATCTATTTCATAACTTACTATCCAAGTGGGCAAGAAACAAAAAGAGAAACACATACCATTTCCCAACTCTTAAACAATGTTAAAATTTTTTATTTTATTTAGGGACTCTAGAAACCAGTCATAACCAACTTCAACTTTGACTACGACGGCAATTTTCAACAAAGAAACAACAGCAACACTTCCAACCTAACAAAATGAAAGCATGGCCTGTTACGACCCAGAAACAGAAGCGCGACCAACCTCAGAAAAACCCCGGAAAATATGCGAACTAATTTCAGTAACAAACAACATCGACTAATCAGGAGCGTAATTTTTTTGAGTACATTAACTGACAAAAAGTTGTCCTAAATCCATTACGTGTTATTGGTGGTGGTTAGTTTTATTTAAATTTCCCGCCGAAGAATTTTTGGATGCGAGTGTACTTTGTTAACATGTAGCTCCCCCTACACGCCCATTCAGGCCTTTTCTGAGGTTGGTCGAGCTGTACTTTTTCAAATTCTACACTTTTAATTGACAGATATAATCACAACCTAGTCAGGCGTCAAAAATTAGCATTAAAAGAGCATTTTAAACTGACTATTTCAGCCAGAAGTAGACAAAATTTTATAAGTCACTCGGTTTCTAAGTGTAATTTGCAGTCTCAGTGGAAATTTTGAACTGCGGCTACACCTTGGTCCAAAAACATCTCCCTCAATTACAAATACATATATACACTTATGTCCCTTGTTGCTTAAATAACTATTATCACATTGCATTTCACCCACTTTAATTTCTTTTAGAAGATTTATTTATTATTTCACTCTTTCTCTTTTCTAAATTGGTATATACAGTGTGTCCACATTTCGATGCTCACTATTGGGATCTCGGAAATTGTAAGTTACGAAGTTGGTTAAATTAGAAGAAATTTGGCTATTTTGGAAATCAATTTACTTACGTTTTTGTTTTTTCAAAACAGTTCACGGCTTACTAGATATTTGCTAAAAACGAAATTATCTTATTTTTTTTTAATCAAAGCCTTTCTTATGTAGTGAAAAAAACATATGAAAATCATTGATTTTTGTCAGATAAATTACACTTGTAATGTAACAATTGCTAAAACAAAAAAAGATGCATTTAAGATACTTTACTGAGCATTCACAGATAGCATCAAATAAGCAGCTAATGCCCTGTAAAACACCTTAAAAGCGTATTTATCTTGTTTTAGCAATTTTTGCATAACAAATGAATTTATTTGATAAAAATCCACGACTTTGTGTGTCAGATGTCATGGCACACTATGATGAAAAATTATTTTCACTTCATAACTCGGTAAAACAAATGAATAGCTATGTCAAACCATGTATCACTGAAAAGCATTTAAGGCGTACTGTTCAGTAATATGGAAATCAAGTAGGCGTTCCATTAGAAAAAATTTGGATTTACGTTTCACCCCCGAAGTAAAACAAAAGGCAATTGCAAAAATAATTTTTTTGTGTTTCGGAGTAAATTCTCTAAAACACCCTCTTTGCTGTTCTTTTCTACCTTTGCACGTTCCTGAGATATTTCGCTTTAAAAAAAAATAAGATAATTTCGTTTTTAGCAAATACCTAGTAAGCCGTGAACGTTTTTGAAAAACAAAAGCATAAGTAAATTGATCTCCAAAATAGCCAAATTTCTTCTAATTTAACTGACTTCGTATCTCCTACAGTTTCCGAGATCCCAATAGTGAACATCGAAATGTGGACACACTGTATATATATTTTTTCAATTCTTTTTCATCATTTTCTGTCAGTTCTTGAAAAATCTCAAAAACCTGAGGTTACAATGCAAGATGAAATTTACTCAACTGAAGCTTAATTTATAGATTGACGTACTGGAAACGGAAACGCAACGCAAAATAAGAGATGCATAAAGTTGTTCTTTGCTTATTTATAATTTGACTGAACGCAAGCATTTATTACGCAAGCGCATTTCTAAAACGCCAAAACTCCCTCATTCAATTTTATAACCTAAACGCATGGCAATTTAATTGTAAATAAGTATCATACCAATGATCATACTTGCTATTCATAATTAAAGAATTTTATAATAAAATAAACGAACACACAAAGAACACTATGCTTGTCACACAACAAGTCCCTAATAAGAGGTTATGTTATCAAGCATGTGAGAAGCAAAGATTCTTTGGTGAGAAGTTTTTAAAACCAAAAGTGGGAGGAGCATTCAATGTAACACAAGCAACGGAACGCAATAGATGAAACATGACCATCTTTTCTTGCTATGTTACATCGCTTTATAAACACTTAAAACTCAATTAAATACAAAATTCATGTTTTTACGTTGCGTTTCCGTTTCCAGTACGTCAATCTAACATCATTTTCGAGGAAAAAGCATTTATTAAAGTCTTAAATATATTTCAAACAGTATCTGGAAAGTACTGTAGCAATGGAACGATATAGAAGTGTGTGTTGTTGGGTTCAAAATGGATTGATTGCCTCAACTTGCAATAAGTGGAATTGCTTCCTTAAAAAGTTACGAGATATAAATAGTTTTTCAGTTATAAACCTTCACTTTAAAAGCCTCTATCTTCTTCAGATAGCAATTTTGCTTATTGCAAGCTGGACTTAAAAAAAATATTGTTCTATTGTTACATTACTTTTTGGACATCCTTTAAAACTTTAAATCCATACCTTAAAGGCAAAGTTTGTTAAGTTCAAAATGTTAATTTTAAAAGAGAGCGATTTGAAAAAATTAGTTTGTTTAGCATAATTTAATGTAACTTAACATAGGTCATAAACAGTTAATTTCATAATGAGCTATGATAAAAATAAATTCATTTTTGAGTAACTTAACATTTTTAACTCAATTTTGATAAAATTGAACTTATAATATAGTTTGCACTGGAGTACAAAAATGTGTTTTTTCGTAAGGCTGGAAAAATTAAGACTGTCATTCGAACTAAAAAGAAGTGTCTGACAGCATAATTCACTTTTCTCTGACTTATTTAATATCATTCTAGAACACATCTTACAAAAATAAACTGGCAAAACATGGGCATAAAAATAAATGAAAAATATCTTTCAAACTTAACCTTTGCAGATGGTATGGCATTATTTATAAATAATAACAGAGAACTTTAAAGAATGATTACAGAACTGAATAAAGTAAAAAGTCAAAAAGCATTGGAACTCTGTAGGTTATTATTATTATTATTACATATAGAAATATTAATCTTCACTTGAGGAAGAATTTACTAGTTCAATTGGTAGAACTGTGGTCTGGAGTATCAATGGTGTGCGTTCGATCCCCCATGAGAAATTTAATTTCCTGTATGTACAAACAATAATATTTAATACTGAAGATAATTGTTGAATATGTGTTAAAGACAATTTAAGGGGGTATTATGTGATCTATGATGGATTTTGTTTTAATAAGTCTTTTTAACCCATTTCTGGCCAAGCATAAAAGTAACAAAAAATTTGACAAATCTGGTAGATATATTTACTAAACGCATGCATATACTGGGTGTGGAGTTTCAAACCATACATAGGACAATACATGGGGATTCAGATTTTTGTAATTCCTGCTCCCCAAATGAACCTACAGAGGAGGTAATAGTATCAATCGATAGGGTAGAAGTTCCCTTTCAACCTGGCACCAATAAATTAACAAAAAAATGCTCAGAATTAGCAAGATCAATTCATAATAAAATTGGCCTATGTACAGGTTTGAAAGTTCACACTTGGTATAAACAATTACAAGAAAAAATAATAATAATAATAATAATAATCGAAAGTTTATAAAAAAGAATGTTTTCTTAACGAATCTTTAGCCGAATATATGAACTAAAATTATATTTATACAATATACCGCTAATAATATGTTACATACAAATAACAACTACAGAAACAAAAAGAAAACTAAAGTAATATACTTAAATGTCATTTATCTTTTTTGTGAAACATCGCGAAACACTTTGGATGTAGATGTACATGACACTTGTCACAAATATAAACACTAGTACTCTTACATACTCTGCAACGTCGCCTCCGACCGTCTTCTTGACGTAAAATGTTATGACCGATTTCGTCATATTGGACTTCCTTAGGCAAACTATCTCGTGATGGACGACCCCATGACGTTGTTGTTCTAGGTTGTTCAGTATCTGACTTTTCTTCTTTTATTGCAACTTCAAACACATTCTTCGCTTCAGATTGAATCAGAGATAGGACTAAATAGGATCTAAATTCTATTTGAGACAAATGTGACTCATTTGCAATGTTGTAGATTTTCCAGGCATTTACTATGGTGCAGTCGATGAGATTGATAAATAGGGGCCACCACCATTTCTTTCCTCTTACCTTTATTCTGTAGTTCGCTACAGCATTATCTAAAATATCCACACCGCCCTTGTACTTGTTGTAATCATTTATAACATTTGGTTGAGGGATGGATACTTCCTTTTTAAGTTTTCGGTTGTACCTTTTAACCATGACAATAGGATCTATAGTACCATTATTAGTAGCCACAGTAACAACTGAATTGTCGTTCCATCTGGTAACTAAAACTTCTGTATTCTCGTCAAAGATGTAGTCAAAGTCTCCTCTTTCTTTTTTTGCTATGTTTTTGGTAGTTTCCAATGGGCAATTAGATAGACGATTTTCTCTCATCATACCAGTGAAGAAAACGCCTTTTTCCTTGAGAATATGAAATAAACTGTAGCTTGAAAAAAAGTTATCAAAGAATACCCTACAGCTTGACGGATCCTTTACAACAGAGAGCAAATCTGTTATTACTTGTGCTCCCAATGGAAGTTCAGATCTTGGTTTAGAAAAATTTGCACCGCCATATGGAATGAATTGATAAAGGTATCCTCCAGAACTACATAAACACCAAATTTTAAAACCAAAATGTATGGGCTTGCCTTTCATAAACATCTTGGCAGAATGTTTGCCAAAGTATGGAACTATTTGTTTATCTATGGAGAAGTTATGTGAAAATATTCCAAACTGGAGATATCTTTTGTTCATTTTCTCAAATATTGGACGTAACTTTGTAAATTTGTCATTTTTGTCAAGCATAGTGTTGTCAGACAAGTGAATATTTCTTTTTATTGCACGAAAAGCATTTCTGCTCATGCAATTTCTCACTAACTCTACCCCTTTATCTGGATCTTTTGACCAGTACATATCACAAGCTGGAAGTGTATGATAACCGGTCAGTATTAGAATACCGATAAAGCGTAGTAAATGGGCTGTAGAAAATTTAAAGTCATGTTGGTTATTTTCCTGTGCATATTTTAAGCTATAATCAACAATAGGTGTCAAAATGTCATCATCAAAAAAACATACAGAACACTTCCAGTGGGGTTTTTCCACTGACCTGTTGTTTTATTTCTTGTACTTTTCGAAATTCGTTTGATGTTGGAGAAGACGAATATTGTGGATTTGCTTTTTTCCATGATGGAAGAGGCAATTCTTTCTTTACCACTTTTTTCCTCTTACTTGTTGATGGTTCTGCAATCGGCTCATCATCATCCAATGATTCGACATGAACTTCAAAAGTCCCTGCTGCATCCATCACTGGTGCTTTCTCCAAAAGCACATCATCATCTAAATCTTCTTCATCCGTTAGGGTATCAACATCAGGGGGTATGTACACAGCATCTATATCATCGCCATTTTGTATATCTTCTACAATCGCTTCTAATTCTTTTATGGTAAAAGGTCTCTTCATTTTCCATTTTTGAGCCATTGCTGAAAGGCATGACATTTTCAAGTATAATTACATTCATGATACCTTTTACATACGTACAAGCAAGAAAAGAAAATCTTTACTTACTTCTTGATATGAACAAATACTAGTATTATGGTAATAATTATAAGATTGATTATTGTAGTAGTCACACGCAAAAGCACTGTATAAAGTGTCGCTGATGATATTTTAGAAAAAAATATCCAGAAAAGAGTGAAAACGGTATTTATATTTTCTCTCAAAAATGTATTTGTCTTTAACACAAATAAAAAAAAATGCATTCAAAGATCCTATATAAATTACCCAGGTTCTACGTTTTTGAAAGTTTTATAGGTTTTACTACTTACAACATAGCCGCATATCCGGCCAAAGTATCGAAAACAAAACATTAACTTTTATTTATTTATTTAGGAACAAACACCCTACAGGCAAATGCCCAATTACAGGGTTAAATGAACATCATACTAACTTAATAATTAACAATACAAGACATGTACATGTGTCTAGACATGAAATATAGATAAGTAAATTATTAAATGAAGTATTTAAGGTAAAACTAAACTGTTCAGAATAACAATCCACTCACAAGTAAATACCTTGTTCTAAAAATAAAAATTAATTAATAAATCTATAACTTTAAGTTGAATTTTACAAAGTAGTTGCTTGCTGCAGTGGTTTGCTACTCCGAGAAAATATATACAGGGTGGTCCAAGATTCCGCTCTAATAAGATAATAGCTTAATGTTAGGAAATAGAAACAAATTGAGAGCCGAAAGCAACATAGTGCCTCTGGAAGCATAACCTAAAAATATTTTGAATTATACAGGGTGTTCCATTTGTTTGTGGCAGCATCTTACTTTATTTTTTCAAATAGAACACCCTGTATATTACTTCATTTTTGGATTCCCTATTACATTTAGATTCATTTTTATTAACCATATGTTTAGTCTAAATTGCGTCGTTTTCGAGATATTTAATATTTTTTGAAAAAATTTAGTTTTACACTGTTTTAGAAATTCTGAAGTATCTCTGGAACTAAACAGGATACGAAAATACGGTTTAATCACCGTGTCAAAAACAGGTTGCTACATCAATTGTGTTACGAATGACTTTGTTACAGATTACTATGGTCCCATTATGGACCATTGAAAATGAAGATCTTCAATCATGGATAACTTGATATTTTTAAATAAAACAATATGAAAATTTTTGTATAATCAGACTTAAAATTTAATTTTCTTTCATTTTTATTTAATGGTCTTTGGGTCTATCTGCGGTGGTTTAAGCGTTATTTTATAAAAACGCTAATTTTGTTAATTTAAATAACCACATTTAGTAAAGAGGGCTGTGCTTAGAAACAGTGGTTGCAACAAACATTTGAATTATGCATATGTACATGTACATTTATATTTTTTTTTGTGTTTTGAACAAAACAAAAGAAAGGGACTCTAGCAATTTTTAACAAAACAGTACCTACTACTACATTACATGTTGCAGGTCATCTTATAGGGCCATGAGACCAATTCATTGTCAATACGTATTATTAAGATGGTTTGTAACGTGACGAATGCGCTGGTGCGCCATCGTGTTGAAAAATTGTATTTTGTAAGCAAAGCCTGTGCTTAAAAAATACACTAATTTTTCAACACAACTCTGGTTTTAGTTTTCCGATATCTTTTCAAATAAAGGAAAGAAAAAATAATAACAAAAATCGAGAAATCTACTTTTTTTTAAATATCTCTGAAACTATCCAAGATATCTAGATTTTGCAAACGCCAACAAAAAGGTCCTATAAATAGCCAACTTTCATCCCATTTAACCAATGCTATATCTCTTACTATTTCTGAGATCCCCATGCTGTGCATCCTTATCTTGGACACACTGTATACAGCAATAACGTACAGAGATTGATGGGTGATACCATTAATAATTTTGATACAAAGTAAATTCCACACAGGGCTGTTAAATTTAATGTCAATTTGTTCACATTTAATAAATGCAGAAATTGCTACTAGTACACCACCACCTCTTGATTTATTGCTTAGCAAAAGGTCTCTATCTTTTCTAAACACCATGTATTCATCACCAAATAACTCATTAGAATTTATTCCATCCCATAACCAACTCTCCACTAAAACAATCAAAGCAGTCACATTCACATGTATTAACAAAAAGTTTTTCCGTTTTTGTCCACAAGCCACAAACATTCTGCAAATAAATATCAAACATACACTTAACGGAATTACAGGTTTCGTTAGAAACTTCCTATTTTCCGCTTTTAATTCAGAGTTCATCTAGGTCTTTTTCACTCCTTATCCTCACGGCTGGTGAATTATCATGGTATCTAATGTATACAGACTCTTTGTATGTCCACACATAAGTAAAATTGAGTTCATTTTTTAAAGACTTTGTTTTCCATAACAACCCTTTATTATAAGGAGTTAGATATAATATCACTGTTTATCAATTTTATATTCTTTTTTCTAGCAATAATAAGATCTTTAACAGTTCTTCGGGCAAATTGGACGATTACCGGATCTGGTTTGGTAGTATTCTTTGATGACAATCTATGGATACTCTCGATTTGTTCGATTTTAAATTCTTCAATTTGCAATTTATAAGCAACATTTTGCATAATGTCTGCAAGGTTCTCATCACTTTGTTGTTTTAACCCATGTATTCAGTGTTCCTATTTCTGGAATATTGATTCATGTTATTTAATTTTATTTTAAGGTTTTCAATTCACGTAGTTAAAGAACTAATTTGATGCTCGCTACTGGTAACTTTATTTTGTACTTGTTTTAGTTCGTATTGCACGTTTGACACTTTTTTGTTTACCTCAGTAATGGTAGTAAATAATTCTTTTATTTGCTTGAAAAGTATTGGTAACAATTTCAATTGTTTGTTGATATCATCTAATTTATTTACAATATCCGACTTCGAACTATCCACATTTAATTGATTTACCTCAGTATTAATATTAGAAGGAATCAAGTGTTGATTATCTTGCATTGTTGTACATAAAACAGCCGCATCTGGCGTTTTACTGCAGTCTATGCATACCCATTCATTTAATCCACCTGACTTTCTAATATTTTCGAAAACTTCTAACGACATTTTTATGCATCTTAAATGAAATATGCCGCTACATTTATCACATGTAATTGAGTCATCATATCTGCTACACTTTTGTTCAGAAGATTTGCGAGAAGATGGCATATTTGAGCTTAAAATTTCAAATTTTATCAGAGCCGATGTGACATACGTATTGTATTGTACACACATAAAGTAAGTACTGTTATAAAAAATATTTACAAATAACTGTTTGATTTATTGCTTCCGTTTGCAGATAAGAAAGCGGGGTCATTCGCAAATGTACCACTTTAAAACCTAACAAAAAATAAATTTATTGAAGCATAAATGTTTTTTTGTTAGATTTGTAATCTACAGACCTTTCTGTGTAATGTGTAATTATAATGAAGCAATACCATTAATAGACATGAATGAAAAAAAAATACTTTTATTACAGTTACAGTTTCTTGTATTCAATAAAGAAGCACCTTTTTAATAAAAGCTTTTTCTAATTTTTCTTCTCTGCCCACGTACATCCAAAATTCTAAAATCTTTTGGAATCATACTTAAAATAACCAGATCAAAAATCCTAAAGTTAAACTAAATTAAACATTAGATTCAAGGTCTGAAAGGAACACAATAATTTGTATCTAAAAAATTTAATGCTTACTTAGTAGATGTTACAATTTTATTAACTTTAAAAAATGTAATATGATACAGAATCAAATTAAATATTCTTTAAGCGTATAATAGCATTTATTGTAATATTTTCTCTATTATATTGTTAATAATTAAATGTACGTTGTAATGACTCTTAAAATAACATTTAAGTTTGAAGACTTCACATTACGTTTTAATCTTCTGTGCTCTTCAATAACAGTCTTGCCATTGTGTTTCAGTTCCTGAGGGCATTTCTTTCAAAACCTTACTCATGCAGTTGCTATTTCATCTGAGGAAGCAGGTATGAAGAGCTTGGAAGAAGGATTTGTGTTTAAAGAATTCTACATTGCCTTATCATCCAACAGATAAGCTTAACTGATACGGCAGAACAAATATCATTCATTGCTTTTCTGGAATGTGTTAACATATATTTTCCTCTGCAAATAATAATGGCTAACAGTCTTCTTCAACTGTATTGCTGTTGCATCATCTTGCAGAATTCTTGTATGAGCCCTTATCAAAGATTCATGTATTGTCTGAAATTGCCGGTGGCAAAGAAGATTTTTTATTGAGGAATTTGTCTTTTAACTGAATATTATGCTACTGTAATTTTTGTGAAAAGCAATTTCTTCGCACCATTGGTATAACAATTTGTTACTCTACCTGATCACAAAATCTTGATGCTATATCTACTAAAAACAAAAAAAAAAAAGTAAATATATAACTACCTATAATATAAATGAAATTTTATAAATTCATATTTACTTACCAAATATAGATTAGTTTTTTTGTAGTGTTGATGAACCTACAAACTGTCACTAAAATTGAATTTCTGATATGGCATTATCAACTTATAAAACAGTGATACTATTGTACTTTCTGGTCAAATAGTATTATTGCAAACATTTATTTGATCTTAATATTTAACTTTTTCAAAAACAAAATTGTTTTAAAATGTAATATCAAAACATTTATAAAACATAGTCGTAGATAAAATAACTTAATTAAGATTCAGTTGACTAGGGAGTAACTGACTAACCTCCTTAAAATTCATGCATATTAGCTTTTCTGGGTTTATTTTGAAAACTTTATTATGTAATGCTATCAAAATCAAAACTCGAAAAGAAAAAAAATCTATCAAAATATGCGTGATTTAAAAAAATTGCAAACGTTAAGTAAAACTGTTTTCTTTTGCCAAATTGTAGAAAATATCCTCCCATTTAATAACATAGTTTAGTGAGGGTGTAATAATAAATAAACAGTCCTGGGCATTGTTTATAAACAGACAGTAGATTACAAATTAGTCAATTCTTGTTATATTTATGCAGTTTTTAACACCGTATAAACTTCAAAACCATGCAAAATTATATATCTCTCTATTGTTTAACAACTTATAAACAAACAATGTATTTCTTTTGATTATAATTTTGGAGCCATTTAGAAGGTTTTTCACCCGTTTCTGCATATCTCTCATGAATGTCCAAGCTAATTTAACATACTTACCATTATGTGAATACTCTGTTCTTACATCTATCTCTGTAATGGCAGTTTCATCAAACACGGTATTGAATTCAATTTGATTTTCTTCCAGTTCATCGACCATTTCTAAAGTGGTAATTTCATTGTCTTCTAAATAAAATTAGCAGTTAATAAATAAATCATAAGCTTGCTTTCTATACTTGCCATTGGAAGATTCACAAGTTTTTTTATCATTTCTTGGAGAATTATTAAACAAACTGGGAATATCACTAGTTATTTTATCTAAATCAGTACTCATACTTTCGCTGCTGATTGCTACATCAGTACACTCAATATCATTAGAAAACATATTAGTTAAATCAAAGTTATTGATGAAAGAATTATGCTTTTTTAAATATGCACGAATTTGCTCTTCGGTCTGTAAACATTGATACTTGAAATTAAAAGCTGCATGAAGGGATGTTACACAAGAACTGCATATAACTGGCTCTATAACCATGTCTACAACCTACAAGGTAAACTTATGAATTAAATGTTAATTTACATAAAATAAACTAACCATCTCTGGTACACAAAGAGCTAGTTGACTTTTTATTACTGTTGTAACAGTGTTGCTGGTTAAAGTAAAATAATTTAAATCATAGATTTTACACAAACAAGTTCTACACACTTTAAACATTTTTCCTTTTATGTAACTGCTTATTAATAAAATTAAATATTGTTAGCTGATTAGGTATGGATTGTTTACCTACTTTTAATAAACATACATAACCAAACCATGTGCACAACCAACGTAAACAGAAATATCAAAGGTTTTTAAAAGACAAGTCTAGAGGTTTTGATTTTTAAACTTACGCTAACAACAGTGATTTTTAGTGATGGCGGTAAGGAAAGAAAATTTAAAATACATCAGTGGTGTCGAAGCTTTTGGACTCTGAGTAACGATAATCTTAGATCAGTGATTTAAGACGATAGTAATATTCGTAAAATTCTAAATTACTATTTTGTGTGATGAAAAATAAACAATAATTAATAATGGTGAAGCTGATTATGAAACTATACTCCTCGTCACCCAACTTGGCAATGGCATTCCTTGGCACAGCAGTGCGGAGCGAAGTATTAACTTTTCTAATGCACGCGCTAAAAAGCACTGGTTACGCCATAAATGACGACCACTATAAAATTTTTTAAATTTTGATGCCAAATAATTGTAAGCGTTGTAAGCCCTCATCACAGAACATATCCTCTAAAGACCCTCATTATCCACTTCCATTAGTTCGTGAGATGAGTCTAGCTCTGAATCATCCGAAAAAGATTCAGAGTCGGATTCTGTAAGCAAAATAATAAAAGAAGGAGTGTCTTTAAACAAAATGTGATATCCAGGTTTAAATTTTAAATTTCGCGCGTTAGAGAAAAAAAATAGGTTACCATCACTGCATCTTTGAAATGTTTGGAAAGAGTGGGATGGGGTTGGCGATAGGAAGGGATGCTGGGGGTTGGGGCAGAAACACGCGCTCTCTTGAGTTGTGGCTACCAAAGGGGTGAGATGGACCGGGAGGAGCTCTTGAGTTGTGGCTACCAAAGGGGTGAGATGGACCGGGAGACTGAAAAAATTATTTTCCTGTTGATGTAAAATACATTTTTGATTTTTATTGAAAAATACCATTTTAAAGGTGAAGTGAACTCAATTACCTATTTTGATTTTTGTTTTATATTTGTGATTATGCTGAGGTAGACGAGATTTAAACAGATATTAAAATTTGCTTGTAAGAAACCACGTGGCTTTCTTTGTGTTTATGTAACAATCATGCATCTCATGTAAGGACTTTTAATGTTTGTTCAACTGTTTTATGTGTTATAAATGCAGGCATTTTGAATGCTTTTAATATCATATTTCACTAAAGATATTTTTCTGTGTTACAATAATTGTGAAACGAAATTAAGAAAGCTTTTGTATTGTATGCATTTATCTTGTGATCACAGATAAAGTTGAAAGAATAATGGAATTTAGTTTGGAATTCAGATGTTTTAAATATTACAAAACAACATACAAGACGATTAGATTTATTTTCATACACTAGCATTTGTTAACATGGATGTTCTGATGCTCAACTGTGATGTGGGCACCCGTAAATATTATAAAATGCACATGAATTTAGTGGTCGATGGCTCTCTTTATTAAAGTGTGAACTGCCTTGGTGTTATCTTAACATTTTCATCCGTGGTGGCAGTCTACATTCTCCATTGTTTTGTGTGTTTATTTGTTATAAATGTTTTCTCTTGCAGCATTCTCCACCATTGGGCAGCAGTTATTATTATGTACTATTTGTGGCACGAAGCACTATCTTAATAGTTCCGTGCTTTTGTTTATATATTTATTGCGGGGAATGATAGACTGTTCACAATTTTTGGCTACGGCCGGAGGCTAAGGAGCTATTTTAATAGAGTACGGTCTCTTCCCTTTGTCTTTGCTAACATACTCTTCAGTTTTGTTTGATGATGAGTGCTATAAGTATATATCCGAGTAATGGAGAGAGCAGGACTAGTTTAATTCATGTTGCAACAAGTGAATTTGTAATGTGCATTATGTTGTGTGTTCTGAACATTCATGTTATCATTTATTTATCTCCGAATTTCACCAAGTTCTTATGAAATGAATTGGTGCAAACTTATCGCTTATTATGTGTTTTGTCTTATTTATAATTATTTTTGCTAACTACTCTTGATCATGTTGGTACCATATTGCTTGCTTTTATGCGACATTAATTATTTTACTGAATATTGCTGTTTCTTGTGGGTTTCAAGTTGGAACCGTTTATTTATATATTTGTGCATTAAAATTTGTATTGTCTGTTTTAAAAGAATCTTCGGAGGTTTCTTGCTGGTTCTTCCACCGAGCTGATACCTGAACCAGTGTAAAAGTTTATTCGGCCTTCACAACAGAATTTAGCATTCAATATACAACGTTATATTTTAACCATAATCTGTGTTTTATTTGATTTCCTGTCTTCCCCACTATCGTTAGTAACCAGTGTATCTAGTTTTAGGGAATTTTAGAAACACAACGTAGGGTAGGTAAATTGGTTTGACAATCACGATTGGCCACATTGATTCTGGGGTTTGCTTTCTGTTAGATTTGGGAGGGAAATTTAAATATTTGTCAGAACCTGGGGCTTGGGATACTACAATATCCTCTAAAGACCCTCATTATCCACTTCCATTAGTTCGTGAGATGAGTCTAGCTCTGAATCATCCGAAAAAGATTCAGAGTCGGATTCTGTAAGCAAAATAATAAAAAAAGGAGTGTCTTTAAACAAAAGATTCCCCATATGTTTTTTTCAGTCAGCCGAAATAAAAGTCTTTCACAGTGATCACAGAAATTTTGTCACACATGTCTAAAAACCATTTTGAAAGAGACTCAAGCCATAAATTCTGGACACGATCTTTAGAAGGTGTTCGAGAGTTTATGTGCTTATTCTAATAAGACTTAACGATACCTCCATGTCATTTCAATAGAGTTATACTGACAATAGTACGGAGGCATTCTAAGAACTTCATATTCTTTCTCTTTCAGCAGTTTATCTATTACGTAATGTCTTTTTGTCGTCCGATCAAAAGGGTTTTATTAAATCCTATAATTGCTTTTTGGGAAATTTTGAATCTTTGACATTGTACTTTTCTTAGAGGAAAAAATTGAAGGTTTGTCCAATTGCACCGAATGGTACCCAGCATTGTCCATAACAACCACACTTTTTTAAGCTTATCCAAAGCAGGAACGAGCTAATTAACCACCCAATTTTGAGAAATATCCCCAGTCATGGTCGCATGAGCATGATAATCCTGATCATTATTTTGATAATCTAAAAGAAAATCACACCCTATATCCCGCATGCAAAACAGTGAAACGTTTCTCTTCATTTTTAGAATTAGCTGGGTTACTCTTAATATTTGAACAGCGTACTCAATGCCGAATCACAGGTCCGTTTTGATAGATCCATGTTTCATCTAGGTATAGGAAATCGAATATGTTCACTGGAATTTAGATACCTACCTACTGTAAAAGTTTTCTAAAAAATGTAAATTCAAGCAAGACATTGAACGTACTAAAATGTCTTCTAGAGAATTATAGGTATCTTGTAACTTTAATGAATTCGTTCTTCTAAAATGCTTAAAAGTTTTTATAATTTGAAGTTTTGTGTTTGTGTTTATAATATTTGGCATTCTTCTTCATTGACATTAAGAGATGCAAAATATAAGAAAAACTTGATTTCTTTTTAACAAAGCAAAACTAAGCGGTAATAAACATTTATATTAAAACTTTTGATTGTGCAACGGCGCCAAATGCAGATGCAGGTATGGCAATTTATTAAAAAAAAAGGAAACAACACTTCAAACCCAACAAAATGAAAACATGACTTGTTACGACCCAGAAACATCGTAAACAGAGTTAAGTTTGTAGATGTCGCATGCCAAGTTGGCTTTTACGAGGAGAATATAAATGCCGGGAAATGAACCGTGGACGTCGTGTCTACAACAGCAGTGTGGACAATCAAAGCTCGATTTGAGCCCGATTGAATTTTTCCAAGTATGTCACGGACCGCAGGAGAAACGATTTATCACAGTATATGTAATAAACTTATTCCATTTATTTATTTATTTATCCACATAATAAATCAAACAAATGACATAACTGTTGTAAAAAATCTTATTACGAGACTGTGTTCTGTTATTATTATTAATTCATGGTTTTTCTCAACTAGGGCTTTTGTCATTTCTACCAATGTTATGGTACGCCACTGATCTATCATGGTTGCCAATCTTTCCTTATGTTCAAAAGCAACCAGCAACTAGCAACGCTGTCGATAAAAGGTTCTTGGACGATCGCCAGCGAACGTTAATTTTCATAAAAACAAATAAAACACTTTTAAAAGCGCTTTCTTTGATGCTGGCAGCGCGTAAGACTCACTATTATTTCTTTTCTCTAACCGATTTGTTTCTGTGATGTGGCAACACCGAAATCTTGGTGAAATTCCTCAAATCCATTAAATCGGTCAAAATACACGAGAATTAGGGTAATTGCACACCGTATTGTCCTTGAAATTGATAATATCAACATAAACAGTTTTATCAATAGATATTATTGCACAGAACGGGATGGCTCAAATTGGAGAGCCCCTAACATTATCAAGAGGTTATAATAATATTAACTATAATATTATTGAAATTTTATGTTTTAATATTCCTTTCAGATATAAAACGTTCTATCGAGCTATTGGAAAAGTTGCAGAAGAATGGTGAAGTTCCAGCAACTAAATTAGCTGCCTTACAGAAGGTTTTACAGAGTGATTTTCTTAATGCTGTTCGTGAGGTGTATGAACATGTTTATGAAACAGTTGACATTCAAGGCTCACAAGATGTTCGAGCTTCAGCTACTGCTAAAGCTACAGTGGCAGCATTTGCAGCTAGCGAGGGGCATGCTCATCCAAGGGTGGTAGAGTTGCCCAAGACAGAAGAAGGTCTTGGTTTTAATGTAATGGGTGGGAAAGAGCAAAATTCACCGATTTACATTTCAAGGATTATACCTGGAGGTGTAGCTGATAGGCATGGTGGATTAAAAAGGGGTGACCAATTATTGAGCGTAAATGGAGTTGTAAGTCTTAAATATTATTTATTGCCTACATATTTAAATTATTTAACAATTTTCAGTCGGTTGAAGGAGAAAATCATGAAAAAGCTGTGGAGTTATTGAAACAAGCCCATGGATCTGTTAAATTAGTTGTTCGTTACACACCAAAAGTGTTGGAAGAGATGGAGATGCGTTTTGATAAACAGCGTGCACGTAGACGGCAACAATTTTCATAAAAATGTTTTTCTATTCTTGTCTTAGATTTTTAAGTATTGATATAAACATAATTGTGCTTATTTATAATATGTGGCATGAATTTAGCATTTATTGGTGTTGTATGAATTTTATTGTTATTGTGTTTAGTGTATAAGAAGCAAGAACTTTATTTGTGTTGATACTTTAATATTTGTAAACTGCTAGTTGACAATTTTATGTATGCATTGATGGATGTTAAATATAAGAATTATCAGAGAAGAAAGCTGAATATGATCTTCATGGAAGTGATTAAATATGTTATTATAGTACTAATATAATTATAATGGTGAATGTGTGCATTCTAAATTAACGAATTTTAGTCTTTCAAAGGCATGTTTATGGGATAATTGCAACAACTACTTAAATTAAACTGTACAGAGATATCTAAAGAAATTGGAAATTTACCAAACTACAAAGATTATGCAACATCACTTGGTACGACCTTATTATTAACTCACTCGAGTTTGATAGTAAAGTAAAAAAAAAAAAAATAGTTTGTCAGTATGAGGTCAACATGCTAATTGGTAGAATTGCATGCTTTTTCTCAAGGTATTGATAATGGCATAGATAAGGTGACCACCTTCCATACTGACTTGAGTATGCTATCCTAGTTTTTGTCTTTGAAGGCTGAGGAGGACCCCCCCTATGTTCATGCCGTGTTTGAGGGGATTCCCCAAAATGCTTGATTTGGGGCCTGAGGGATCTCTCATGTTTATCTGGGGTTCCAAGGGAGACCTCTCGTGTCTGTGTGAGGTCCCAAGGCGGGATCCTTCTGTATTATGTTAAATAATCACTTTAGAGCTAGTACTATCAAGTATTCTGAATTTAGCAAACTACTTGGTATACAAATTATGAATATTAAAAGATAGCTATAACAAGAAATTCTCTATTATCAAAAACAAAACTTAACATAACTTTCTGTAAATTTAATAGCCTGGTCTTTCAGTCTGTACACTTGCTATACCAACCTGTGTAAAAGTGATTCTAACAAAATCTTATTTTTGCAAATTAAAGGAATCAAAAATGAAATTCTAACAAAACAATATTATTATATACTTAAAATGTTAATACATTTTGTGTGCACTTGCCAAATCAAATGTTTCTCTTAACATTATTTCCTAATACAAAAAATATCGTTTTAAAAAAGAGAGTACACAATAATAATTTCTTCTCACAACAAAGCTTTAAGTTCATCATATAACACTAAAACTAAAGCTCCACCAGTACCACGAAGGACGTTAGAAAATGCTCCTTTAAAGAAAGCACCAATTCCTTCACTTTTGGCAATCTTTACCCAACAGTCTAGTGTATTTTTATATAACATATCCTTTTTAGCTCGACCAGATTGCATCATCATACGTCTTCTTACAGTATCGAAAGGATACGATGTAATACCAGCAAATGTTGTTACAGCCTTAAAATAAATAAATTTTAAATGTTTAAAACCAGCATATAAACAATCTTACTTGAGCTATAAGAAATGAGACAAGAAATGGAGTATTTTTAGGATCGGGCAACATTCCTTTTGCAGTATCAAAAAAGCCAAAATAAGTTGCACGATATATAACAATGCCTTGTACCGATACAATAAAACCTCTGTAAAGTCCAACTGGACCATCACTTTTGAAGGTTTTCATAAGACAATCTATCAGGCCATTATACTGACGTTCTTTATCACTTCGACCAATATCTGCTGCTAATCTATTAAGAAAAATAAAATTAAAATATAAACTAAGAAAAATATAGAAACTTACCTAGTTCGAGCATAATCAAGCGGATACACAAAACACAACGAGGTTGCACCCGCTGCACCACCTGACGCTAAATTACCAGCAAAATATCTCCAGAACTGTTTCTTTTTATCAACATTTCCAAGAAACATATTTTTATAAATATCCTTAAACGCGAAATTTAATGCCTGAGTTGGAAAATATCGAATTACATTGGCCAAATTACCACGCCAAAAACTAGCGAATCCTTGCTCCTTTGGTATTCGAACAAAACAATCTACCATACCTTTAAATCCACACACAATTGTAAATTTAATAATTAAAACTAATATTATTTAGAGAAAATACCTTTGTAACGTTTATCTTCAGGAATTTGCTTTGAAACCGCTTGCACTTGTAATAATAATTTCACACGTTCTATCGGAGCGACGGCGGTTTTTGACACGGCGGCCGATATTCCTCCAGCGAGAAAGTCTTTCAGAAACGAAACCGGATCGGTAGGCATTTTTATAATTGAATGCTTCGTTAAAAGAAGAGAAATGAAATGACGGAAATTAACAGTCAACGGGATACTTGAAATTTTGATGGTGACTTCACGTGACGTACCTTCTACCAATCAAATTGTCAAACCAATCATTTGTTTCTAAACAAAATGAGAGTTAGGGTACGTTCACACGCTGTATTTAAAAAGTTTGTTCTGTGTTTGTGATACCTTATTTTTCGGAAATAAGCGGTAAATTCAAAAGGAAAGAAATCAATACGATAAAAGATCAGATTGATAACATAAATTTATAATACTTGTGTTGCAAGAGAAGATAACAAAACTCTTTTTTGTATGTGCTAAGAAAATCAAAGCACACAGGGGAAGATACTTTTTGATTTTGAATTTGAATGTTAGAACTAATAGCAGTTTACTTTTGGCATCGAAGATGTATTTTCGAAAATGCCTCTGTTTACAATTGTTAATTTTCAACCACAAACAAAGACTGACAAAAATTATTTTAGACTTAATTAAAAACTGCTTTGTGTAACTAACAATAGATACTATGAAAATTATGGAAACAAGTAAATAAAAATTTATTTAAAATAATTTTTACAACAATATTACAAAGAAGAAAGAAATATAATAATATAATATCACTGTACAAGTATAAAATAAAATAGTTAAATTAATTAAGCATGGTATGACGATCATAAATATTACGTCTTTGCTCTTTGACTTGGCGTTTCCATTTATCTTGCTGGTGACCAACTCTGTTCAAAACATTACCACGTACACTCATATTATGGGACATAGGGCCACCGACACCAGCTGCGGTCTCATCCTAAAAAATCAATATTGCACTGTAAATAGGTATTACAATTTTGAATACTCTTACCTCTTCATTGGTATGCTCTTGATAATTCCCTTTAACACGTTTATTTAATAAGGGATCTAATATTATTAAGAAAGCCATATAAATAACCAATATGGAAATGACCCATATCACAATGATTACAACAACTTTAATGATAGTTAAATTACGATTTTCATATTTGCATTCACAGCGTGGACAAAATTCTTGTTCTTTCCCCTTAATTTTGTTGCCTATTTTAGGCAAAATAACACCATCACAATTACTAAAATAAGAATGGTTTAAATACCGTTTACAAACTTAATATTTACTTTACCATTTATTTGGAGGAACGTTTGCAATGTGAAAGTTACGATTATTATGTGATTCATCAGTACTATTTACAACAGATGAAATGCTTGGACAAACACATTTACAACGACTGTTTTCATATGACTGAGCCTGCAATATTTCTTAGTTATTACAATAACTCTCTTGTTTGGAGTATTCTACCAGCAACTAACCTGTGTGGAGCTGACCAGAAATAAAACAATAACACAGCTAACAATCTGTTGAATCATGATTAATGGTTTATTTTATTAAAATATCTGTAAATAAAGAGTAATAACAATTATGCAATAAAAAATAAATTAACAATATTTAGCAATCACAGCAATACAAACTATAACATGCAACAATAATGTAACCACTAATAAAGTATTGGAAAAATGTGCTGATAACCATGAACACTTTTGTTTACTTTTGCAAACTATATTAATTCACCTAGTGCGATAAGCCAATCCCATTTTAATTGCCGTGGCAGGTTTTGCAGTTAACGACAAATAAGTGCACTTTTATCATATCTAGTACGTGAATCTTCTTGTATCAAAAATGGATCGCGAAATTAGAAAGGTGGCTTTAATTACAGGCATTACAGGCCAGGTAAGATTTATCTTACTGTATATTTTAGTAATAAAATAACATTCCTATAATAAATTACTTACTTTTATTATCTTAATCTGATTTTAAAATACCTAAAAATTTGGTAAATATTATCATACGTATTACATTACCGCCATCTTAGCAATGTCGATAATGCAGCTTTTTACAGTTTTTGTATTTTTCCCCCCCCATTGATTATTACTGGAGCGCGTAAAATTCACATTTAAAATTCTTAATTTTTCAGGATGGTTCATATCTAGCAGAATTCCTTCTAGAAAAAGGTTATGTAGTTTACGGAATAATTAGAAGGGCTAGTACTTTTAATACTGCACGCATAAATCATCTTTATGCAGACACATTCTCGCATAAAGGTGGTAAAATGCATTTGAGATATGGCGATATGACCGATTCGAGTTGTCTAGTTAAATTAATCAAGGAAATAGAACCAACTGAAATTTATAATTTAGCTGCTCAAAGCCATGTGATGGTATCATTTGATATGAGTGAATATACTGCGGAAGTAGATGCTGTTGGTACTTTAAGAATTTTAGATGCTATTCGTACGTGCGGTTTAGAGAAAAGCGTGAAATTCTATCAAGCTTCTACTTCTGAATTATATGGTAAAATACAAGAAAATCCTCAAACTGAGACGACCCCTTTTTATCCAAGATCACCTTACGGTAAATACATTTAGCAATCTCTTATTATAATAAATGTATAAATTTTTAATTGTGTTAGCTTGCGCAAAATTATACGCATATTGGATAGTAACTAACTACCGTGAAGCTTACAATATGTTTGCGTGTAATGGAATCTTATTTAATCATGAAAGTCCACGACGAGGTGAAACGTTTGTTACACGTAAAATTACAAGAGAAGTTGCAAAAATACATCTTGGTTTATCAGAATGTGTGGAATTGGGAAATTTGGATGCAAAAAGAGATTGGGGCCATGCTAGAGATTACATAGAGGTTTGATCACAATAATCTTGTTAATTATCTGAAAATTTAAAATATGGATTTTTAAGGCTATGTGGTTAATGCTCCAACAAGATACCCCTAAAGATTATGTTATAGCATCAGGAGAGACACGTAGCGTACGAGAATTTGTAGAAGCTGCTTTTGCTTATATTGGTAAAAAAATTATTTGGGAAGGTAAAGGTTTAGAAGAGATTGGAAAAGAAGAGGGAAGTGGTATTGTAAGGATTAAAGTGAGCTCTAAATACTTCCGTCCTACGGAAGTGGTAAGACTTTTTTAAGATGGAAAATAGAATGAGAGGAAAATCCAAATTTTGATTGTTTCAGGATCTTCTACTTGGAGATGCATCGAAAGCTAAAAGGGAATTGAAATGGTCCCCTAGGGTAACATTTACGGAATTAGTAAAAGATATGATGGATTCTGATATAGAACTTATGAAAAGGAATCCTCTTGCCTAAATCTAACTTTAATTTTCGATGTATATTTTTCCTTAAAACACATTTTGAATGTTTGGTTAATTTGAGAATTTTCGTATAAAATTTATTATTTTATGTAATATTTTATACTAATAGTTTAGGTACTTTATTTAATTCCCAAACGACGCGGCGTGTGGTCTACAAAAACAAAATGTATTATTAATTACATGTAACATACCACATGTTCAAAAAGGTGTTGTAAATAAATTTGTCATTTCGATGTCGCATTTATTTTTTTCTCAGACAAATCCTTTATGTGGCAGCCAACAAATTACATTATGAGAGGTGAATGTGTAAATATAACAGAATTATGTTTAAGGTTCATAATTCAAACCTACACTTTTTAACACATTTTTGAATTCTTTACGCATACAAGTATGCTGGATACGTCGAAATAATTTATTTTTTAAAAATGAACTTGTCACAATGAAAACCATATTAGTTATTTATATAACAAGAGTGTAAAATGAAGCTTTTTGAACAAGTAGAAAGTTTATGGTACGAGCGCCAGCGAGTACTCAAAAATATTAACTTTTGGGCTTTAATTGTTTAAAAGGCCCCTTTTGACACCAAAAACTGTATCAAAAATCGCTACTTTTGATATGGGCGTAGAAGAAATATGTTATGTTAGAGAAGTTACTGTTTCGATTAGTTTTGCAAGTACTTACCATGTTATACCGTATAGTATACAATGTAATATACAAAAGACCTTGTACACGTATCAGTTTGATTATTATTTCTTGTTTATACTTATTGTGCCAAACAAAACTGTTTAGAATTCTTTTCTAACCGTCTTCTTTTCATTTCTACTGTTACATATATTTTGAGAAGTAGTTGATTTATTTATTTCTTATTTGTTTTCCTTAGCCATAATTCTAGGAATGCTTAGAATGCGCAGTTAAGTTTTCAAAGAGGCCTACTAATAAGATACTCCTTTAGGGGACATGAAAGAGGTCTAAACGCTACTACATGCAACTCTGTGTATTAATCTAACTCAGAGCCAAAACTGTAAACAGGAAAAGAATATAAGACTTTTGTTAGCAGCATACATTGCAAAATTTTCATTTAGTTTCAAGTGAGTACCCATTTGAATTTCGTGGTGTGCGAACGTGTTGCCTGACCGCTGCAGATATCAAGTGCGATGCGATAAGATAAAGAATAAAAGTCGTCACATATCTTCACCGAATGTATTAAATATAGTAAACATAACAAAACCAATTAATACATCTATTCAAACGGAATAAACATTTTTGGGCGGCAATGGACCTGGCCACAATATTTTCAGCAACAACAACAAATACCCTTTATACCACTTTCACAACCCACACTTACGTCATTCCTGCAATCACCCCATCCAAACCACATACCAATCCAATCTTACTCTCAATCACTACAACCTCAAGTAACAGAAAGTGAAACACTTTATTATGAAGAATCCGATGACGACGTAGTCTTGGACGACACGAACAACCATACTAGGGACTGGCAACAAATGACGTCCTCTAAAAGGAAAATATTATCCAAAACACATATATCTAATGCAAATCAACCAAAGATTAATGCTTCTCATCCCTAACACAAAACACAAATAAAAAACATGGTGTCACTGACTATAACAAAATGAAAGAACAATTTATAAATATTGCTGAAAAAGAACAATACACAATTAAATGCCTTACAATTAATGTAATTAAACTTAACACTAGAAATCCAGATATTTACCGCAAATTTATTCGATACATGAAAGAAAATAATATAATTCATCACACCTACCAGTTGAAACAGGACCGAGCCTACCGAGCAGTACTGAAACATGTGTACCATACGACACCAACTGCAGAAATTGTGGAAGAATATGAATAAAAAGGACACCGTGTTCAAAATGTAATGAATCTGAAAGGAAGAATAACAAAGGAACCTCTACCAATATTTTTGTTGACCTAGAACCAGCTGAAAATAATAAAGACGTCCACAACATTACACAACTCTAAAACAAAAAAATTACAATAGAACCTCTGAAAGCAAACAAAGATACTGCACAGTGTACAAGGTGTCAACAATACAACCATACTAAAACATACTGTAACAAACCATATCTCTGCGTTAAGTGCTGAGGCCACCATGACACCAAAATATGTACAAAAACACGAGAAACTAGGGCTACATGCGCCTTGTGCAATGGCCCACACCCATCCAATTACAATGGATGCGCTGTATACCAAGAACTTCTAGCAAAATACCAACCAAACAAGCAACCTCCCAGTACAAATCCCCAAACCTGCAATTTTCCTTTGCTACCCACACAACAAACAAACCAAACCTCTAATAACATGCCAACCCGTAATATTCCATCATACTCACAAATTGTACAATCCCAACGCTTGCCCTCTCAAAACACAAGTTTAAAAACCTTTTTAATCAGCTACTACAACTAAACAGTATGATAATCAATCTAACTGTCATTAATAAAACTATTCCTAAATGGCTAGCTTCGTAAGAATAGCTCTATGGAACCCCAATGGCCTACAGCGAAGAAAAGCAGAAGTTAAAACATTTTTGCAAATGAACAATATAGATGTCCTACTTGTGACCGAAACACACTTTATTGAACGAATATTTATGAAATTTTCTCACCTCGAAATTTATCATACAGAACATCCTGACGAAACTGCCCATGGAAGCACAGCTGTAATTGTTCGCAAAACTATCAAACACCATGACTTACTCTCATATAAAGCAAACTTTGTACAAGCCACAAGCATACAAATACAAAAACTTTCGACACCAATAAATATATCAGCCGTCTATTGTCTTCTAAGACATATCACCAAGTAAATGTTACAGCCTTTCCTTGATATGCTGGGTACAATTTATAGCAGGTGGCGACTATAACGCCAAGCATTTACAATGGGGTGCCAGACTGTCAACAACAAAGGGAAAAGAAATGCTTAAACTTATAACCGGTAATAACTATAACTACCTATCAACTGGAAGCCCTACCTACTGGCAAACCAAACAAACCAAATCCCAGGTCTCTTAGACTTTTTTGTACTTAACGGACTCTCGTCTAATTATATTGATATTATTTCGTGGAATGGTTTGTTCTCTGAGTATACACTAGTGATTGCCACCCTAAGTGCAACAATAACCTTCCGAACGCCAAAACCGAAACTAAGTAATTGCATGACTAACTGGAAGACATTTTGTGAATAAATAGAGCAAAACATCAATACGAATGCAAGACTGCAAACAAACAATGAACTAGAAGCAGTGACTAACCACCTTATTACAACTATTCAAGAAGCTACCCCAAAATCAAAAAACTTAAAAGCTAATATGCCAAATCTTCCCTATGACACAACTAGTTAAGGAAAAGAGAAGGGCTAGATCACAATAGCAGCAAACTCATAGCATTGAAGATCGTAGAAAATTCAACCAATTAAACAACAAACTAAAAAACAAGTTAAAAGAAATACGGAATGGCACTTTCCAAATGTATCTCACCTCACTCTTTGCCAAAGAAAACCCCATCTGGAAAGCAACAAAGAGCTTTAAGAAACCAATCATACAGATATCATCTTTAAAAAGTTTAATAGGCCCCTGGTTAAGATCAGGCAAAGAAAAGGCAAAAGAATTTGCCCAACATTTGAAGAAAACTTTCACACCATATACGGACAAAGAAAATATCAAAATAGAAAGCTTCCTAAACTGTCCCCACCAGATGTCTTTCTCTATTGAAAAGTTTACCAAAACTGAAATCAAAGAAGAAATAAAGCTACTGAACAACAAAAAATGACCAGGGTACGACCTAATTGATGCTATAGTACAGTTACCTGATAGAGGAATACAATTTCTACAAATTAGCTATTGGGCAGTACAGTTAAAATTTGCCCAGATCATCCTTATACGTAAACTTGGAAAACCTTCTGATAAAATAAATTTTTTTCGTCTTATAAGTCTCCTTCCAATGATATCCAAGTTACTGGAAAAACTATTGCTAAAAAGGATCCGTCACGATGGACTTCAAGACGAATGGCTGCCACACCACCAGTTCGGGTTTCGCCATCAACATTCAACAATCCAGCAGTGATAAACTTATTAACTCCATCCAGTCAATCCTTGAAAACAGAGTATTCTGCTCAGCGGTATTCCTGGTACGCCAAGCATTTGATAGAGTTTAGCACCAAGGACTACTATCGAAAATCAAACAACTTCTTCCCCACCCCACTACTACCAAATTTTCCGAAGTTACTTAGAAAATCGCCACTTTTAAACAAAAATCAGAGATGAAAACTCGGATATAAAACAAATTAGAGCAGGCGTACTGCAAGGGAGCGTGCTAGGTCCCTTTCTATATTTGCTATTTACATATGATATCCCTTCCATGGGACAAAGGAGCATAAGCACGTTTGCTGATGACACAGCGCTATTAGCTTTCAGCGATGATCCGGCAATGGCTTACCACAAAGACACGTAAAACTTGTGAAAATATGGATGACAGCATGGCAAATAAAAATTAATGAAAACAAATGTCTACGCACAACGAGTCGGTCTACATGTTCCTCAGTAACCATAAATCACCAAATAATACCCCAAGTCACTACAGCCAAATACTTAGGGCTACATATTGATAGTCGTCTCACGTGGGCGACGCACGTGCGCAAGAAACGAAAACAAATGGACTTAAAACTCAAGCAGATGTATTGGCTGATCGGGAAGAAATCAACACTTACCCTAGAAAACAAACTATTAATCTACAAAACTATATTCCGTCTTATAAGATTATATGGTTGCAAAATGTGGGGATGTGCAAGTAACTCAACAATTAATACAATATAGAGATTTCAGTCCAAGTATCTTCGAATGACAGTAAATGCTCCATGGTTTGTTACAAACCAAACTCTGCACACAGACCTTGATGTTCTATATGTGAAAAAGGTCATCAAAAAGCAAGCTATAAAATATCATGAAAAGCCGCAATGACATCCTAATGAAATAGTCAATCCATTAAAGGAAGAACCACGCAGCAGAAGATTGAAGAAGAAATGGCCAAAAGATCTATCAGCAGCTTAACGAGGTGACATCAGTGGGTGTCTTCCTCTCCTGACATTGTAGTTGTAGAGTATTTTCTTATTTTATTATTTACTTTATTTACTTTATACGACTAGCTCATAGAATGTTTTGGTCTGATTGCTCTACTCTACTCGAGATATAAGATTTTTTTAAATTCTGTCAAAAATGGACTGAATGGAGGTTAGTAGAACGGAAAACCAACGTTTCAAGATTGTTCATTAATTTGACAGCGACAAAGAAAAGTGAGTTAACTTATCTTTATTTAGCAATAAACTTAAGTATCCGCTTGTAATTGTACGTCTGGAGACTGTTTAATAAAACTGGCAAATTGATCAGTAAATAGTGAATAGTGAATAGAGAATAGTTGACAAGTGACAAACGAATGTGAATCTTATTTAATAAACATTGAATGAAACATGCTTAGTAAGTAAACAGCATCTGAATGCCTATTAATATTTTATGACCTTTTGACAAGCAGGTAGTACTTTGATTAATGCTATTTCTAAAATAGAGATAAGCTGCATTTGGCAACAACTACTCTTTCTACTATTTAATTAGCTACTAATTAGCTGCTAATTTTTCTTATAAAACGAAACTTATCAAGAATTCACTCTTTGGCTTGTCAGTTTCATAAAACAAGTCCCATAGTCTTGCTCTAAAAATCCTATGCAGTAGGGCAACACGTAGACTACTCATATGTAATATTATTTCTATGCTACCAAAACGTAAACTAAGAGGCAATGCATAGGTAAGACAAATGAAAGCTATTTAAACAGAAGTTTATCGTACAACGATATTCTTTACGTTTTTGATACTTAAGAAATCTCTTTACAGTTCCTATTATTTGGATTTTTTTCTTTGAATACATATTTCTTCTTTCCAATTTTCTTTTTTTAAAAATCTCTTCCACGTATTGTTATACCCTGTGATTCAAAACAAATTTCATCAAAGCGTGTTACAGTATTATAAGCTTAGTTATTGCATAAGATATAATATCTTGCTGTTGTAGTAACCAATTGTTATTTTGTATATAACATTATGTTGTAATTTGGAATAATTTTCAAACTCTTAAGAGGTTATGAGACCAAACACCTAGTGCGCCCAGGAGTCTTTAGAACACAATTTACAGTAACTTGGTAAAATATTTATTAAACCTTTAAATTGCTTTATACTGAGCTTTGTTCAGTGGGTGTTATTTTTATTTTTGTTTTTTTGGTCTGTACGTGTATCAAGTTCCAGATAACCATTGTCTAGAACCACATCTATAAATCTACTCACAACCAGTTCATCGGTTTATATGAGATCTCCTGAAGCATCAGGCATAGAAAAATTAGTTGGCCATAAAAATGATGATAATTAAATATTTTAAATGCTTATGATTTTCATTGATTGTGGTTTATGAAAATGTGAAGATAATGATCCTGATAGAGATCGGAGAGCACTTGCTAAAATCTCTTTATTGGTAAAGCCTGTTAGTGTTAGCCACATACGAGAGGCGACTACTTCTAAGATAGCTTGAGATAGTTTGAAAAAAGCTTTCGCAAGTGTTGGTTTAAGTCGACGGCTCTTTTTAAAACGAAAATTGTACCACACTAAATATGGAGACTTTTTTCTCAATAAACGAATGTGGGAGTGACATGCTATTCTTAATACACCAGTTAGCTGACTTTACAGTTCATAAAATAGTGAACTAGGTATGTTAGTGGTTTAACCAAATTCCTACAAAACGTTATTAGTGGTATTACTAGTGAAGAAATCACTCAAACTTTACTAGAAAAAGAAGTTCGTAGGGATTTAAGGGAAGAATCTACCCTCAGGCCTAGATATTAAAGGCCAGTCTAACCAGTTTAATATTGATAAGAAAATAAGAGCATATTCGTCCTAAATGCCCTAAGCTTCAGAAAAGTTTTCAGAAATTTAAACTAGAAAAAGCAAGGACTCAAATAGATTTACGTCTAAGAATCAGTTTAAAGAAAAAGATTATTTTTCACTTCGACAGCCTTTGCTGCTGGAGATGTAGACAAAGAAGCGTGGTACATTGGCAGTTGTGCAAATAGTCATGTAAGTTCTTGTAATGACTAGATGACAGTGGCGGCTATTGGGGTGAAGCAAGTCAAGCGCCGATGATAGTTCTAGGCGAACATTTCAACAAGAAAGACGCGTTGCCATGACAACAGACTTCCTACGCGGTCGTATGCAGTACAAACACCGGCGATATTGGCCGAACCAGAAGCGTTTTTAAATTAGACCTTATATATTCTGATCAGCAATATAGAAGCAAGAACCTCCAGGAAGTAATGCTTTTGTTGCACGACAATAAACAAATATTTAAAGAAGCTCATAAATTATTTTGTCTGATTCTTAGCATACCATCAACAAGTTCGTCAGTAGAAAGAAGTTTCTCGCGCTTGAAAAGTATCAAATCATACTTGCGCAATTCAATGGCGCAGGAAAGACTTTCACATTTAGGAAGAATATCCATTGAAAAAGGACTCAACCATTTTGTGATGATGTCATCAACAAGCTTGCTGCCTTGAAAGATCAAAGAATAGATCTCGTCTAAAAAAGGTTAAATTTTTTATTGTTGTAGGTATTTTACTGATTTTGGGATGAGGTAAGCACCTTTTATCTTGTTAAATTTTTGTTCATTTCTAAGATTTCAATGCAAAACGCTTCACCTGCTTCGAAACTGACGAGCCGCCACTGCTAGCTGAGTAATTTTAATTTTGATGTAGTAACTAGCTCTTGTTAAAAATACATTCTCGAGTAGCGGTTCTGGTGGGATAAACCAGAGTTATATGGCAGGGACTGTCACTAATGTCGTGCATGCTCCTAATGTTGCTACCAATTTATTATCTGTTAGTCAACGTTTTGCTAAAGGTCATGTTTTAGAATTCGAGGAGAATGGTTTTGAAGCCTATCCCAAAGATGAAGTCAACATCCAAGGTAATATAAAATAGAGGAATTTATACAATGAATAAGCTTTGTAATCATACAGAGATTGAAAGTGACAAACACGTGGTATACATATCTAGCCCTTTCGGGACGGCGATGTTTAAAACGATCGGTGCTGGCTGGACGGGCGCGGACAGCGTGCCGACTCCGGTCGTTTCCCGTCCGCATGCGCCAATTATTCCTTCTAAAAAATTGTTAAATTCTGATTTTTTTTGCTTTAATATGATAGCCGAGACATTTTCTGTACAAACGATGTACCCCACACGCATAATACTGCTTGTAAAATAGACCCGAATGATGATAGAACATGCCGGCTGAACATAAAACAGAGGGGGGGGGGGAATTATCCAATCAGCGTTAAATATGGGCGTTATTGGTCATTATAATGTCACATGTTTATAAAACTGTGGAAGTTTCCCGTCCCAAACATACTCTCCACGGTTTCAACCCGAGTAGTTTCTCGTCTGGTCGGTAAAAAAAATTATACAACTCCAGTCGTTTCCCGTCCCGAAAGGGCTAGTATATCTCGGCAATAGAAGTCTGCCAGTAGTAAAAAAAGACCAATCTAGTTCTGCATACACAACATGTATTCAAATCAAGTAAAATGAGAAAAGTCTTTTTAAAGGTCAAGCAAGTCGTACTGTTGAAAGGTCAGAACGTAGTCACAACTCAGTTGAAGCGGAGCGAGTATCCGCTTATGTTACCATCCATTTGGATACTTCTTAAAAATCTAAAGATCAGACTTTCTTTGTATTTAAAAATTTAAACAAATGGTTAAGAAGCAAACTGATTTTAAGATTAAAAGTATAAGATCTGATAATGACACTAAATTCTGTAGTGGCAATCTCTCAGGTCTAATTAAAAAAGAGTTTATTGTCCACGAACTAACTGTAGCCTAACTGTAGAAAATGTTATTGCAATGCTACAAAATTCAGGTTTAGAAAAGCCTTATTGGGATGAAGCTATTTCAACGGCCATTTAGATGGTTTCTTCCTGAGCAATTGTAAAAGTGCTTGGATGTAGAAACAAATTTAGAAAAGTTTGATTCTAAATCAGTGGTTATGGTAGGCTATTATGAGTATACTAAAAGTTAGCGGTTAGCCCAAATAATCCTAAAAGAGTTGAGGAAGCACAGGATGTAATATTCTTGAAAAATGTTGTGTAAAAATGTTTCAGATACTGAAGATTTCAAAGATAAAAATATCGGTGTTGAGTATTACCCTGCAATCAATAACAGTCGCTGTAGTATTCATGATAATCTTAGTTCTAATAAAGAACCAAGCAGGCAGTGTCACAATTTAAATAAAGAAGAGCAAAATAATTCAGATTCCTTGGAGTTGAATCAAGATCAAGAATAGGTTAATCCAACTTGGCCAGGTTGTGTTTGTTGTCTTCTAGTTTGAATGAAAGACTATTTATAAAAACCTGTTATGGCTTTTCAACTTGCTTCTTGCGAGTAATCAGAATAACCGACATCGGTACAAGAAGCACTCACTAGTCCTCACAAGTCCAGTTGGATTGAAGCTATGAAAAATGATATTAGTCATTTGAAAGGTTAGGTGTCTAAGAACGTATTGAATTGTAAAGTCGTCGACGAGATTCTACTGCTGTGTTTTGTGTGGAAAATTAAAAATGAGTAATAGCAATTCAGTATGTAAAAGAACATGTTATAATATATATGCCAACTTTGATAACATACCAACTAAATGTTGAGAATGTGACGAGGCACTTGGAAGGGCATCTCTAAAGGAAATAGGAAGCAGTGAGTCGCGCTTGCACCTTAAATTCTGTGCACCAACAGGAAGTGCAAAATTACTTTCTTTAATTCTAGATTTTTGGGGACACTCGCATACTGTGTCGGCGATGGTGTCGCAAAAGATGGTTTCTGCAGTAGATTCTTCATTGTTCACTCTTGAGGATAATTCTTCAAATCTTACATGGCTTCAAGAGCCGACGAAACTGTTGATAGAAAACTATAGAGTGCTAAAGCCTCTTGTAGAAGCTGATAAGATAAAAATGCAAAAGAAAATGTAGGAGACAATTCAGACATAATATAGGATTGAAGGTTATTCTTATTCTGTAGTGCAGATCGAGAACAAATGGAAAAGCTTGGAACGCAGTTACAAGAGCATTCAAGAGAATAAGAAAAGAACTGGCGGAGGGAAGAAAACTTGTTCAAATGCAAGGTAAATACTTCATATTTATAAATGTTTTTTGTTCATGTGAATACATTTTAGGGAACTAGATAAAATTCTGGACAAACGTCAATTCTTCAATTCAGAATTCACGTTGGAAAACAGTAGTGACCCATCCACATCTTTAAGTATTGAGCAAGAGGCTCAAAATATTAGATATGTAAGTAAGGCAAACATGTAACATAAATAATTACATAAATTTCACTAAATTACTTCAGAGCCAGTAACTACTCCCTTTTTTTGGCGGAATTAAAGCATCTGCGTCCTTGCCTTCAATTGCCAAACAAAATCAACAGAAACAAGCAATTGAAAAACGAAAATTTCAAGAAAAAGGCAGAAGTTTTTAAAACTTTTTTGAAATTAGGAGTTGATTTTGCAAAAAAGTTGCGCTTGCAGTCTTTGTATAGAATGCGTCATTTTTTAATAAAATTGGGTTTTTCTAAGTCTCTCGAATTAAACGGAGGTAGGGTAGTTTGACACCCTGTATCTTGGAAACGGTGTAGTTTATGGAAAACAGATACTTGGCAAAGTAGGCTTAATTTTAATATTGCATCCTATTCTTGAGGTATTTAGAAAAAACCTTATAACCTTAGCATAGGCCGGCCATTGAATTAGAGAGTTTTGGAAAATTTAGGTTTACTATAAAATACGCATTCTAATGCAAGAGGAACTTTTCTTTGTCAAATTTATTGTTAATTCCAACTGTTCATACATTTTCTACCCTTTCAGGGGCGTAAGAATCTTCTTTAGGGTAGGTGGTTAGGCTACCTTGCAATTCCGCCGTCTCAGATAAAGATACCAAACACAAAACTACATAAAACAGTAGACACCTAAAAATAACAAGCACGTAGAAAATTTCATCTTGATATTTCACACTTCTTGAAATATTGAAAAAGACAAGACATTTCTGGGCACGTATCTATATAACACCCTGTATATTATTGCTTATTTTAATTTTTTATTAATTAAAAGCAAATTAAAAATAGTCTTGACAAAACGATAGTACAATGACTAATGAAAGTTAAAAAATCTCGTATCTGAATTCGTACATTTTGTCTGTCTGTCTGTTGGTCTGTTGGCATGTTCCCGTAACTTTACAGGACATGTTATATATGAAATCAACTTAGAACCTTCTCCTGATTACAGATACTTAATCGGTATTTCGATATTTTGAATAGTTTTCGAGATAATCTTCACTGGTTTACGCTGAGAACCCATTCCAACAGAAAATAGCAGTATATGTAAATCTACGTCTAGGTATACAGGGTGTCCAAATATTACAGCGAGAATTCTTGACTGTAGGTCTGGAGGATTAGATAGAGACGATTTATCGAAAAAAGGTAAGTAAGAAGTTTTTAGTTTTAAAGTTACAACGCTTCAAAAATGGTTATTTATTTACTGTGTCCAAATGAATCAACGAATCTTCTTCAAACTTGGTATTAATGCTATTGGGTGCCATTAGGGTGGTCCTTATACCAAAATATCGTCGAAATCTACAAATCGTATCACAAGTTTTCATAAATATGCTACTCTTGAAAAGCTCAGAACTTTTTGTACGGCCAACATTTTACAGATTTGATGCGAACACATAAAAGCAACTTTGATTTATAAAAAATTTGCTCTCTTGCAATTTCTTCGTAAACCTAACCATTTTCGAGAAAATCGAGATTCTTTAAAACACTCAATTCCGCGTTGTTTACGTTACTGATATAAAAAATTCTAGGTGGCGAAGAAACACGGCGCATTTTTGTTAAAACAAATGAAGCAAGTGTGTTGCTTTATAATAAAATTAATT
>VTPC01091187.1:150997-169391 GCA_011009095.1 Ignelater luminosus
TTCTTATTTGATTTAGACTATAGTTGCGGGAAAGCTACTAACTGAATTGCTAAGTCTATTGAACGCACCAAATTGTTTTAGAAAAAATTATGTTGGAAATCAAGGAACTCTATCACTAACAATTTTAGTTTTAAAGGTTGGTGAACTATCATTTGAGTTTAAATTAACAGTTCTGATATGTTGAGTCTTGACTTTTCCACCATTTTGATGCATTTTAACAAAACTTAGCCCGTCTGTTGGTTGACGATTTCTACCTTACTCGTTAATAGGACATTTGACATAACAAAGAGCAATTTACTATTAATACGATCAATGTTTTGAATTCTAACACCAGATATCGCTCACTTTGAGACCATCTTCAATTCATTATTATTTAGGAACATTAGGCAAGTAGAGCATAGAGCGTTTACTCTCTTTATTTCCTTAACTGACTTTCAAGAGAGGCGGTTGTTTAAAATTTGTTTTAAAAATACTGACTGGGTAGAACCTTTATGTGTTATTGAAGAACCATTAAAACAAGCTATTCAAAGGTACTAAACTCATATAGGCGTTCCATTAAAAAAACCTGTCTTACGCTCTACCTTCCTAGAAAAACAAAAGCAACAATTCTCTGCTGTTTTTGTCTACTTTCTATTGTTACAAAAATATTTGACTTTGAAGTAGTCTAAAATCTAAATATGGATTGCTTTGATAAAGCAAAAATACAAACAATTCAGTCTCTAAAATGAACAATACTTCTCATTTTTATGTGTTACGGGTCCCTTCAGTATATCGGTTTAGAAAAATATTCTGTATTAAATAAAATATAAAAAATTTTGTAAAAGAATTCTATTTCTATTTCAAATACGTTTCCTATAATTTTTGCAGTGTTCTCTACAACGCAATTTTGTTCCAGAATCTAACAAAAATTTCCTGTAATTCTTTATACCTTGGCGGAACGGACATGCAAAGAGAAAAACCAAATATAAAATATTTGGTGTTTAAATAAATGTCAGTTTGGCGTATCCTGTAAGGACTTTACGAGGTGTGAGTGGACCACCCGCAGCGAGAAAATCACCAATCCGCGAAGCGTCGCGACCATTACAAAAATAGAAAACATCAGAGTTTAGGTAATAAAGTGATACATAAATAAGTAAATATGTTCTAGAAATTCGAGTGTTTATTTGTGAATCTGTGTGAACATTTAAACGTTACACAAACAGAACCATCAAACTGTTGCTCGCATGCATACACACATAAAGCAGCCCTCTGTGTTTTCATCCTCTCTTTCTTTTTATGAATTACAAATTTAGTTTTTCAACCATTTCAATGAGTTTCTGGATCGAATCGAAACGTTGTATTTGGGGGATCTATGTATACAAAAAGTATTTGAAGCTTTTTAAAGAGCTGAAAGAATCACACATTCGTCAAATGGAGCGGATTGAAGTGACATTCATTATGTTATTACAGGCGCGTTATATTTGATCTACGGCCGGGGGATTATGACGATTCTTCGAAAAGAAGACGCGTGTTTTTTTTGCCTTTACTAGTTTCTTTTCAAATGTGCTTAGAAATAACAAACATGGTTTGCTTTAAAGATAATTACTGCCTACACCACATGTAGTTTTATAACTTTACGCCGCTTTGAATGCTCTGTGCGGTCCGCCCGAAATGGGACATAAATCACAAGAACTGTTTAAACTTTCCAAACGTTTAATAATCAACACAATATTGTTATTGAAACATAACAGTCAAAAAAACTTAATTCTAAATAAATTTCAGGTCAAAGATGTTTAAAATATTAATTTCTAATCTCATCAAAATTCTAATCTGTAATTTTTTATAATTGCATAGTTTATACTGAAGAAAAAACTTGTTAGATCGATGGTTAATTAAATCTTCAATTAATAAAAAGATAATTTGTAATTAAATTTTAAAATAATCGCTTTTTGCACAAAATTTGGAAAAATATTCAAAGGTTTTAATCAACAAATAAAAATCAAAAGAGTTTAAGCTTAATGAACCCAGTTCTCCATTATTTGTATCAAAACAGGCTTTTGCAATAGAAAACTGTAAAAATTACCTGCACAGAGAAGTAAATACCCAATTGATTATATATGTGCAAAAAAAGTAAAAAGAACCAAAACCTTCAAGACTTGGCTTCCTCATTCCAATTAAGAAGATATCCTTTTCATAAAATGTTAGAAGCATCACTCAATCTTACTTATTACAAGATATAGTGAGGCTTCCTAGGACATAACTACTATCTCAACCAATTAAATTTCATATAAATGCTCAGTTAGTAGATACAGTCAGTACCTGTAAGCTTGCAAGCCTTTATGATCATCTTCATCATTTATCAACACTATTGTATTAAGAACTGTCCCAGATGATTGGAGTGGAAGAATCTCGATAATACTATATTAAATTCTAAAAAAATGAAGTGGCGGTCTAAACCATCCGTTTACAGTAAAGATGTTAGATAAAAAAGGAGAGACTATTATTATGGTAACCTTTCAAGAATATGAAAGCACAGAACTACAGACAACAATGGAGAAATTGACAAGAAAGTGCACGAGCACATTAATGTAACTCCTAATACAGCTAAGATCTTCCTCAATTTGATCGATGCTTTGGTTTTTTCCTTGGCGTTTCTCGTTTCTCACTTTTTACAAAATGATCGCTTAGGTTTGCAAATTCTGTATTCTCTCAAACCTTAAAATGAAAATTCTATAAACTACCTTTCTATCCTAGTAGTTGTATAGTTGCTTAATTTCTATTGCGCTGCTAATCTCCCCAACTAAGCTTCTAATTTCTTTCTTGGTCTTTTAATTTTTGTTTTCTGGTTTGAGTGTAGTTAAATACGACCTTTCTCCAGATGTTTGCTTCTTTAAATCTCTCCGTGTTCCGCCTTGAAGGGCTGACAGTCGTCAGAATTCTTTAAGACAGATGTTCAATTTTTTTTATTTATCAGGTCTTATCATCTGTAGACATTAAATCCAAAATTGATGCAAGATGTTCTTCAGGTAAATTATCTCCAATTTTGCAGCTTGGATAATTCACAGCTTTATTGGAAATTTTTGTTTATTTCTTGATTCAATTCATTTTGGAAGCTTTGTATGTTTCTTTCACAGTCAACATCGATAATAAAAGGTAACAATAAGATATGCTGTAAAAGTCTATATAGACAGTAGAAAGCTATCTTTACTTATCCCGACAAAAAATCCATTGCAGAAGCATTTGTAGCTTAGCATGAGCTAAAATTACTTTTACATGTAACTGATAAAATGAATACAATTAATATAACTTAAAGTCCAGTGAAGCCCTAGAAAATTTTACAAGAGGAGATTACAATTATCTACTGATTTATAGTCTGTTAATTCGAATAAATTTTCTTTATTTTATATGGTTGTTTGAAGATTAATCACCTATCTCTTTATGCCCAAACAAAATCTCTGTAAGATTATTTGTTTGTATCTGCTTGCATCTAATGCCAAAAATTTCCTCCATAATCAATGTTTGATCCTTTCTCTTTGGTTCAAGAATCCAAACTTTGCCTTATGATAGAATATCAGACAATCATGAAGGAAATTTTTTGGGCATAGGTTTAGACATGATGTTTAAAGCCAAAATAAAAAAATAAACAGATATGTCTTCTTGTAAGAGAATGACCACTCTTAGTTTTGGTAGATTGATGTACAATACAATAACAAAATTGAAGTAATGCAAAAGTAGCTACTTTGATTAGGGTGAGATTTTCAAATTCTGTTTTTAAATCATTGTCGGCTCTACCTACACTGGTGAGTTGATAATTTTTTGATTATCGAACTTCGTAAGTGAAGATAAGACAATTTAATCTTCTAAATAAGAAGTTCTAATTGGGAAGAAATGGCCAACTTCTCTTATTGGATAGAAGGTACCCCAGGAGTGCGAATAAACTCTTAACCTTAACCTTAACACACTGTTGTGTTATTAAATAGTAAATCTCCCAAAAGCCGAATTTTAACTTTGGTAGAATCTTTAATTACAGTTTTCACTTATCAGAATTATCTGATTCTTTCTTGATTTTTTGCAGACTCTTTAAGTTTGTCTCTTAAAGTTTATAATTAATTGTTTTTGTGCTACTTTGCCAAGGTTTCCAAAAGGAAATCTTAAGTAAAGAGAAATTAGTTGTAATGAATTTCGATCAAGTATCCATCATCAATAGATGGTGGCTCTATGTAAAGTTAAAGGGAGTTTTACCCAAAGAGCCGGCGATGCCTAGAATTCAATCTGAAAGTTGTTAAATCCTTAAGGAAAGATTTATGGTTGCTAGAGCAACTCAAGCTGTCAATGTTATATATATTGGAGAGAGACGGCAAACTCGGCCTGTGGCCGATATATTTGGACATGTAGCCATCTGTCCATGGTAGAAATACTAGATGCCGAAATAACGATACATACAATTTGAACGCATTCCGAAATGTTAGATTACGCTTTGGTAATATGACAAAAACGATTATTGAATTAAAACAAATTTATTATAGGGACTAACATTACATTTATTGTATTATTTATCGCAACAGGAAGTACTTGAATAACATTTGCTATTACATCTTATCTTGTTTAGTACAGAATTATTAAATAAAGACAATGAAACAAATGAAAAAAATTTACAACACAACTTTTCCATAAATCAGACAGACATTGACAACGTGGGGGAAGATCTATTGAGATAATTAAAAAAACACAAGAATTAATTATATTTTGGTTAGTGTTACATAATTTAATTCAGGGACAATGAAACCCGCTTAACATCAATAAATCAGAATCGGTCTGAAAGTATCAAAAACTTAAAAAAACAAGCAACAGAAATGTTACAACAAAGTTGCTCCAAATACTCTAAAGTTGAAATTAGACAAAACCTTTTAGCAAAGATTCCTGATGTCGACCGAGGACGCTCAGCTCCTTGTAACATTTTGGCTGTTGTATTATTTGAATGAGAAGATTTACACCAATTTGGCATATCAACTAGGAAGCTGGAAAAACTACATATATGCAAGGAATGAATTTCAGGTAGAGTAGTTTCCAAATCTCGTGGTACGCGAAATGCGCAAAAGGCGGAGCTTACTGCACAAGAAAGAGAGAAATAAAATTGTAAAAATCATGCATGTTGGACCGTCTGGCTAAAATTCGTCTTCTGCGTATCAAAGATCGCGTGCCACAAAATTTGGGAACTACTCTACATAATTAATGAGTATCTTTTACAATTCTTTTATAAATTTTTTGATTATTGTAATTTTACTGCCTTCTCAAACTAATACCTTGGCATCTTCAGATGTACCTATTGATAAAGAATTCAGTTTGGAAACAGTTGCTGCTAAAGAATCGAATTCTGCTCAGGGCTTTCTAAGATGCAACTGTCGTAAACAATGCGGTGACAAGAAGCGCAAGTGTGTACTAAACGAGATAAATGTAATAGCAACTTCTTGTCGCAACAAATAATACAATAAATGTTATGTTAGTCCCTATAATGAATTTGTTTTAATTCAATAATCGTTTTTGTCGTATGACCAAAGCGCAATCTAACATTTCGGGATGCCTTCAAATTGAGTTAGCCAGATGCCGAATTGTATCGTTATTTCAGCATCTAGTATTTCTGCTATGGACATATGGCAATATGGGATAAAACATTACTTCAAGCTATTTTCTCAGGATCTTAAGATCATGAAATAAAGAGTGATATGAGCAGGAAATTTAATTTTTAAGGTAGGTATTTTGAGACAAGAAAAGATTTTGCAATTTACAATTTTGTTACTGAGAACCTTTTTTAAAGTTTGTTAATTTTGAGCATTTTAATTCCTATGGTAACTACTATACTATAAACAAATTTTGGTAGCAAATTACTGCAGTCCGCAGTACGTCGAAACTGGATTTAGCCCAAAGTATGTAGTAAGTTTAAAAACACCACTTATCTCAAACATAGAAGGAATCAAAATTAAATATTTAAAATTACGAAATTCTGTATATGTCAAAAATGCCATGAAACTTTAATTTTAGAAAAGTTTGCACATTATAATACAGCAAATAAAATCCTTACTTATATTATTTGAGATCTTTACCTCTAGAAGATAATTTATGACGCCAAGGTGAGAACTAAGTTCAAAACAAATTATTGTCAACTTGACCAAAAGCAAAGATGATCAATCAGCATACGATTCAACTAAGAACATTGCTTTAACCCGCCACCCTAAGTAAATTATAGAACTGATTTGACAGCTAACATTATTTTATGAATGAGATCGACAACCATACTGGTGGTTGTATCAAAGTAAAACAAATTCGAATCGGGAACTAAAATATTTTGCCAGAAATAATAATGGGTCCTTGTCGACGTATATCGTATAGATGTTACTGAGTCTACAAAAATCCAATACATTTCAAGTTTCTCATAAACCTTAAGAAAAGAAAATGAAAGTATAAAAGACAAATTCCATAAACTACATCAGCGTAAAATTAGTTCAAACCTATAAGTAACCACACAAAGTTTGTCCAAAATAGTTCATAAGTTCTGCTAATAAAATACCATTGTTTTCCTACATCTCATACCAAAGACAATAGATACTACCAATGGATAATCTTTTTCCAACAGGCAAAAATATTATGGGAAAGTGAACCTTCTTTCAAAATAGCTGATAGCAATTACTTACTTCTTAAAAGCTGATTGGTGTCCAGTAAATGTTACTTTACGACTTTCTTTCTTAACGAGTCTTCTATTGCGCTTTCAATCTATATATTGTTCTTTAACATCAATGTGCGTGATGTTATCAAATTTAAGGTTCCTTTTCAAATATGAAGGTTCGTTGAAGTATGCAACTTCAGATATGAATTTTCCAGCTAAAAACTGAAAAATAAACAACGCATTTAAAATAAATTGACTCATTCAAATGTATATTTTGCCATACTACCACGTACAGCAACATTTGTTTAAGCCACAGTTTACTCTAGGAAAATTTTCTTATTATTATTAAAGCTTGTTTTTCTTCTTTTTGTCATAATAAAACCACATTATTAAATCACCCAGCTTAACAAAAATTCTCTATGAAATATTATTTGTTGACATTAAAAATGTCTTTCTATTTCTAAACGAGTACACAACCACACACAGAAGGCATTAGTTTTAGAGAAAAAATTATCAAAATATAATAAACAAGACGTATCCTCATTTAACGAAGTATAAAATAACAAACCTTAAATTTCCTTAATGATGACACATTACTTATTTACATTCGAGTGTTAACGTCAAATATAAGTCAACCCCCGTTTATTGCATCGAAGGGAATGGATGCGTTTGTGTTTATAAATTGTCACGTTTATTATATCTCTCTTTACATAGTTATAGGTGGTGACTACTGTTATGTCAACATGTGTGTTGGGTACGGCGCAACCAGACTTAAAGGCGCGTCTTCTTTTTAAGAAAAATTAGTGGGGGAAAGAGCGGCTTTAAAATCATGACGCGTTTAAACTTAACCGCTATTAGTCTTTGAAATGTTTTCACATAAAATGGACCTTTAATGAATGAAAATCGGCGCGCTCAATTAAAAAAATGTTTTCTCCGAAAACAATCGAGTATCAATCTAACGTTTTAGAAAATTTTTCCGATTATCATTTTCATTATTGCCATTCGTATTTAACTCAAAGATATTTATATCCGTATTTTCCGCATTTGTGGTTACCTTTACCAGTTAGATTAGAACAACCTCGTCCGGAAAAACCACCCTATTCTTATATAGCCTTAATAGCGATGGCTATAAGTTCGGCACCGAAACAAAGATTAACTTTAAGTGGCATTTATAGATTTATAATGGATAATTTTCCATATTATCGGGAAAATAAACAGGGATGGCAGAATTCCATAAGGCATAATTTAAGTTTGAATGATTGTTTTGTGAAAGTGCCCAGGGATCGCGTTTCGCCTGGTGGACCAGAACAGGCCGGTGGAAAAGGAAGTTATTGGATGTTGGATCCTATGGCTTTTAATATGTTTGAAAAGGGTAATTACAGAAGGAGGAAAACTAGAAGACAAAGGATATCTGAATGTACTACAAGCTTGTTTCAGGTTAGTACGATGTACAAAATCATTTTTGTTTCTTAGTTGTTTCAAAAAAAATTTAAAAATCAGAAATAATTACTAATAAAATTGTTGACTTAAGCAATGAGCACACTACGGTCTCGATCGTTTGGTTATTAATGATAACCTCTTCTATTCAAGTTTAAAATTCTGATTGATCTTTGAGAGTCTTTTTAGACCACTTTGCTGCCGTTACATAAACGTTGCTAAAACCATTTTGAAAGATTTAATAATTTTAGGCCTAATTTCGTAGAGGATGAAGCAATTATTACCTCAATTTATTAATTATTTATTTTTAGAATCTATGAATACTTGAATAGTCTGTTGTATTGTTTTTTAATTAGTAGTGTGCTTTTGGAATTAAAGCTTTGCCTTTGTTCTTTTATTCCCGAGCATCTATCGAATTTAATTATCAGAAATTCAAAATTACAAAAAAATATGATCCTTTCGGCCAAGTAATTTTGCTAAAGTGAGAAGTGAAATTCAAAAACCTCTTATCAATCATTTCAATAAAAGTGGTGGCAAATGAAAATGAAATTAGAAGAGAGGTTTAAATTTTGACATCATTAATGGTTAGAAGGATGTGTTTAATCTTAAAGGCCGGTTATACAAACTAAATTTACATATGAATTTAGTTCAACTGTATTAAAATGATTATTATAACAAACGATTCGATGCAGTTGCACTTCGACCAAATTCTCACACCAATTGTGCAATAAACCCTAATTTCAAGGAACTTGCGCAAATTCTGTACTATCTGCAACAAATTACACGTTCCTTCAAAATAGTACAGCGAATCCGTAGAAATTCCTTACAAACGGTCGGGTAGTTTTGAATTTTTGACAGTTTGTGACCTCGGCGGGCCACTGGAAACCACGCCACATCAAAAAGACCGCTAAATTTTAGCACTTGTTTCAATTTTAGCCGAATATCTTGGAAAATAAATGTTTTTCGCAAAACGTACCTATTTCCATTTCTAAAGTGGACTAAATTTGCTATAATCTGAGCACAGAACGAAATCTGTATGTTTAATAGTTCCTGAACTACAGCTCTTCAAAAATGGCTATTTCTTTCAAAAAACCGCTAAAATTGATATACATATATGCTGTATATAACATCAAAATTCTGAAAAAAACATTTCAATTATTAGTTACGTTACATAGTACATTTGTTAATCCCGCATAACCCAATCAATTTGAACATTAGTTAGTTTTCAATTTCTTTGAAGAAGTAGAAGAAATAATCTTTTCCTCAAACACCACTTCCTCATTTGCTTCGTCCTCATTTCCTACATCTTCTACACTGACTGCTTCAATTTTCGCTGCTACTCTCAAGAGTGAGCGTACAGTCAATGAGTGGTTGCGGGCTGTTGTCACATGACTATTCAATGCATGGCGTGCATAGGAAAGAACAATTGAGCCCTGCCTTCCTGCAACCACATGCATTCCTGCACCTTTTCTTGCTAGTAAGCCTTCAGACCATGATACTTAGGAGCATCACTGATGGTTGGCGGCAGTCTAGCAAGATTCCATTTGGTTTTGGCTTTTGCCCTTGTAAACAGATTGTACCGCAGGTCGTTAAGGTCTGCTTTCTTGCGGTCCCCTTCAAACAGTTGAACAAGGATAAATTTTTCCGCCTTATCAATATTCTCAGCTGTTGCCTTAGGATTCGAAAAAATCCTTGCCTTATTTCCAAGGTGAGCTCATTGTTTGAAACATGAGCAAAATTTGTTTTTTTTTTTGCCAAAAATGTAGGAAGTTAAATCGCACCCACTGAACGCGTGAACAAACATTAAGATACTAGAAAAGGTATACTTAAATAAGGTTAATGAATAAAAAAGATCACCATGCTTACCCCTTCTACATCTTTGGAAATACACGTTACCAGGTTACCAACCACAAAACTGTGTCGTAAAGAGCTTTCATGGATATGGCAGTGTTGATAATCAAAGAGTCTACATATTTTTCGACCTGGAATACTTGAACACTTGCTTGTTAAAACGTATCCTTTAACTTAACTTAACAAAAATTTTTCTTGGGGAAGTTGAACTGTTGCTTGTTTATCAAATACGATGTCGGGACATATATTTCTTCTATTCCGGCAAATGCGTTCTAAGTTTTTTGTGCTCTTCTCACTCCCTTCCATTGGGTAACTATCAAAGACGACAGATACGTGTTTGCCTTAATTTTCTTTGAGATATTTCAAGTAGGTGGGAGCTGTAGTACTAAAGCTTGCATTGTGTTACCATACTACTTTGTGAAGCAGATGGCCACTATCAACCACCACAAATTTCCTTGAATCTGATTTTTGTCGACGGGGGTAAATGAATGGTATAGAGTAGATTTTGTCTCTTTACACATTCCCTCTTCACAAAAAATTGAGATTGGAAAAGGAGACAATTCATAACTCAAAGAGTTTCTCAGATGTTCATCGGACTGCTTTGTTATGCAGACTCTGAAAAACTGTGAGGACATCAATGGTAAATGTTTCCTTTCCCGTTCTCATACTATAGAAAGCAAGAGTTGTGACTTTGTCCTTGCGTTTGAATGTCAGCTTTTAAAAGTTGTTACCAAATATTCTTGACATTTTTTTCTTGAAAACTTTTTCAGCTAAGTGGCAATTAACTTCTTCTCCTCCCACTATTCCAAAGTTAATGGATATCAGGGAATCAAGAGTGGGAAACGGAGGGTGCAGGTTGCATCATTGCCTCAGCTTGTTGATATCATCGTTGTGAGATTGTAGTAACTCTCTATTCCATCCATGTACTGGCCACCTGTCGATCAGCGTCCCCTGTTTCGTCCCATTACATCTTCCCATTGTGTGGTCCATGATTACAACTCAAGGACAGTCGCACTCCTCGCTTACTAAGTCCGTCGTTAGTTTTAGCTAAAAATTACAGTTTCATTCACACTTATGTACCTCTTTACTTACCGTAGCATCATTTACACATAAGTATTACATTATCTCGGGAACTATTTGCCGTACAAAAATCATTCAGTACTCAAATTGCTGCTAATTAAATGCTCTTAAGATTCGTTCAAAATGGATTATTGCATAAATGTATTAGTTAAAGAGATATTTTGCAATATAAGTACGTGGACTTATAGCAATTTTAGCGATTTTTTGAAAAATAGCCATTTTTGAAAAGCTGTAGCTCAGAAACTATTAAACATACAGATCTCGTTCTGTGTTCAGATTATAGCAAATCTAGTCTACTTTAGAAATGGGAAAAGATACTTTTTTGCGAAAAACACTTATTTTCCAAGATATTCGGCTAAAATTAAAAAAAGTGACAAAATTTAGCGGTCTTTTTGATGTGGTGCAGTTTCCAGTGGCGTGCCGAGGTCACAAATTTGGATTTTTTATTACTGTCCATAACCAAATAACATATCAAAAATTCAAAACTACCCGACCGTTTGCAAGGAATCGCTCTGTTTTTGTACAAATTCAATGGACTAAAAGTAGTATTTAAAGACCAAAGACAAAAGAAAAGTTGTTATCTACATGACTCAAACGTAACTGATCTTTAGACAGAAATCCATCTACAAAATTATTAGATTATATCACTGAAGTAATGTTTAAAAATTTTCCTGAAAACACAGTAACAAAATAAAGTGATGACAAGTTGGTCTTGATTTAGAAATACTAAGGTTGTTACGAACCCTTTGCTCATTGTGAGTTTAAGCAGAGGCAAATGTAAAAATTGATGCTGACAGTTTAAAGCAATTTTGGTACAATCTCTGATATCCAACTTCAAGATTGTGCAACTTGCTATGAATTTGCCAAAGAGCTACTGAATTAACTGTGGAAAGGTAAAGAAATCAGAGGAAAGAATTACTAACTCAAAACTTTCTGTAATGACTGTTTGCAATTGTAGATTTACAGCAAAACAAAAAATACCGAGTATAATGAAAAACAGCAAAAAAGAGCTAGTTAGTGCAGGAATAAAATCATCTTCTACCTGGTGCATTTGTACATTCACCTTTACTTATAATTGGCGGAAATTACAGCTAGTTAAATTATATGATGAAAATGCTCTAAAATTAGATTTGCAGCATCAAATTTATGAAACGCATTTCACATGTTGGGTACGACATCAATTTAAAAACGCAGTTATTGGACACTTTTGATGGTAACTGAACAGCTGCTGTATAGCTTTTTACAAATAAAAAATACAGCTTTGTTAAATTATTTATATATTTAACGTAAATTATTTAGTAATACAGTTTTTTCGACTCTGACATGTAAAATTCGTACAATTGGTCTGCGTCTTGATCATCATAGCTTTCTCCAGTGTCACTTCTAGTCTCCAATTCTTCAATAGAGTGGTTTGCCATTTCAGGATCTTCGGCATTCTTTTCGGTGCTCTCAAATAGTTCATACTTGTAATTATTATTTGTGCTGCCATTATCATCTAACTCTTTGTAACAGTTATGGCACAAAGATGTATCTTCATCTTCAGTAGGTATATGAATCTGGTAAGTGCGAGGGAGACACTTGTTGTGAAAATGCCTTTTACAGGAATCACACTTGAGATAGGATTTAGTTTGAACAGTTACGTTGCAAACATTAAAAATAACTTTCATTTCGGTTTTGATTTTCTGTTTTCTTGCTTTGTTCTGCTTGTTTTCATCTCTTTTTCTTTTTCTTTCTTTCTTCTCTTTGTTCGTTTTTAATAAAAGCTCTTGCTTCCTCTCCCACACTTCTTGATATGCCTTAGAAGTCACAGCAAATGGGGGTTTTCTGTTTGTTTCTTCCCTTTTCTTTTCGGTACTTGAGGGTAGGCTAAATAATTATCAATAGAAAGGTTGTCCTGAACCCTTCTCTTGTAATGCATTTAATTGGCCACAGTCGCCATAAGCGATATCTAATACTTCCTCTTCTAACTGTATTGACATGATTTCCTCATTTGAATTTTTGTTGCAAACAATTTCCTTATCAACGTTTTCATTATTGTTATCGTATGAGTTGTTTTTCTTCTGTGTCGGTACTGTGTTATCCTTCGAAGTTCCTGACTGAATAATTACATCTTGACGAATGTTTATCTGTTTTGTTATTGAGTTTGTTGAACTTGTCCTTTGAAATGCTTCCATACAGATCCCAAAAATGTTCACTGTGGTCTACTGGAGAAAGTTCAGAAATAGACTGGAACTTTTTAATTTTCTCAGGTGCAACTATTCCACAAAAATCGTTAAGGGTGTATCAGGCTGGTCTTCTTTACTGGTGTTTTTCCTAAACATTTTGTGTAATCAACAGCGTTAGGATTAAAAGGCAAAGACCACATTCTCGAAACCCGTTAACTAGTCTTTCAGGCTTTACGGCTTTGTCTACAACATATTGCAGTTATGAAGCAAAGGATTCCTTATTCAAAACCTGCCCAGGACTTTTCGTTTACCATTCTCTAACACTTTTGTGCTACATAATTTTAAGTGGCCTGAACGCTGCCACATCTGTCGGTTGTAGTGTGCGTGTGGCATTTGGGTAGAGGGCAATTAATTCGATCTAAAGTTTGTTACTCAAAACGCTTAAATCATTTGTAAAGTGGGACTTATACCCATTTACAAAAAGGATAACTGAAGATGGACTGCCGTTTTCTACTAGATGTGGATGAAAAACATTGGCGATGTATTTATAAAACGTTGCTGCTGTCATCCACCCGTCATTACTGCGTCATTTTCTTCTTCAAGTTGATGTTTAGAGTAAAATGATTAAGTTAGATTTGTATTTTATTTCAATCTTGACGAGAACTAGTAAAGCCATTTACCTTCTAGTTTCAATTAATTCGTAACAGGCTGTGATATACTTATTCTTGCCATAAATTCTGTCCCTAATTGACAAACGCGTTTTTTAGAATAAAAAGAAATATACAGAAAACAAATTTTATTTATTTAGTAGATATCAAAGATCATAAAATAATATAAAACAACTCAAAATGTCTACCCTTTACTTTCACACATTTCTTCAAATGGACTAACCACTTCTCTATTGACGCACGTACTACTTCCATCGGTATCGAAGCAGCTGCCTTTACTAAATCAGTCTTTAACGATTCGATATTTCGATGAGGTTTAGAGCAGACCTTCTCCTCCAAAACAGTCTACAAGCGGTAGTCCAAAGGATTGAGGTCCGAACTTCCAGAGGGCCAATCTTCAGCAGCGATAAACCCCAGTAAATTCATTTCTAACTAGCTTGTTGGAATATCCAGTGCTTACCTGCAAATAAGGTATCGCTTAAAGGCTTTACCACCTTCTTCAAAATACCGCTCTGGTAGTCGCTTGCGTTTTGACTCCTTGCTCACAAAAATGCAGTTGTATGACTCCTTCGTACGACACTCCCCACCAAACCATCACTGAAGCTGGGTGGTGACCAATTTCCTCCTTTGCGATTTTCTCAGCGGCTTCCCGAAAGCTGTGGGCATAAACCTTATCGTTTTGCCGGTTGAACTTTTCCTCCACAATGAAAATCTTTTCATCTGTGAACGGAATGTGTTTGTGTCCACCATTCGCGTGCCGCTGAAGCAACCTCTTCGTTCGTATAGCTCTAATATTGCATAATGTAGGTGTTAACCTTTGTCCAATGCTTCTACGGTAAGCTGCGAGTCTTAGGTCTTCCTTAATGATCCTCGATATGGTTCTCGGAGAAATCTTCATTTCTCGAGCCAAAATCTTTTGCTTGCGAAGTGGATTTCTGCGAATCCGTTTGGACGCGGCTTTCGTCCGAGTTTTGCGTGGTCGACCATTTGTCGTTGACAGAGGGCATCTCATTGTACTGATTTATGGCCCGGTATCTCCACTACTTGTATAAAGCAATTACCGCGATACGGTTCTCTTTAATGTTTTAGTGTAAAAACATTTGCATGAGTGCAACTTAAAATGTTTTTAGACAACCGTATATGTTAGGAACAGAATTCATGGCAAGGCTAGGGACTGAATTCGTCATTTTCTCAGCATTTGGAGTATTGGTTTACTATAACTTATAGTCTATGAGTATTAAAAATAACAAGGGAGATACTAAAGATACTAAAGATTCTAGATAGTAATGAAATTTGCAAAATCATGTGTGTCATGGTTCTAAAAAACACAAGTAACAGCTTGAAGATGACACCACAATGAAAACAAAAAACGTTGCAGGATTTGTACGATGTCATTGAGTCTGCTAAGATTTTTAACAATGAAACATTTCTTCTAAAGAAAAAAATTAAACCAAAAGTATACAAGAAAAAATAAATAACAAAAATCATGAACAAATGTTACTTTTACATACACCTTCTGAGACCAACTTAAGAAAGAGAAAAAGCTGGATAAGTTAGAATAGAAGAAAAAGAAGAAACGAAAAGAAGAAAAAGAAGAATAAAAAGAAGATGCCAATAATGACAAGAGACTGAACGAATTAAAAAAAAGCATTAAAGAAATACCACTAACTTTTATCATAGTATGTATTAGCTAGAATAATAACCAGCCCGTCCAAATTAATATAACTTTAGCAAATTATTATATTAATAATAATATTCAGCCTGTACAACAGAAAAACTGTTGGTTCAAAGTAATATAGAGTATGGTGTATCAAACAAAATAAGAAATAATAAGTGGGGTGTTCTACTTAAAAAGGAAGGTCGATATGTCACACTTCTGTGTAACACCCGGTAAACCAAAAGGTAATTAATTAATCAATCTGTAAAAAATTTCTCGATATTTAAACAAATATAACGATCTGGTGCTGTCTTCCATTCACAGATCACCGGAACATCCTATATATGGTGCAACCTAAACAGATTTGATGAAATTTATTTTAAATAAACATTGAGATAACTCAAAACATTATAAAGCTGTTGTCTGAATGTTTTGACAGTTTCGAAGTAATTAATTAAGAGAGATGTAAATAAAGACAATAACACCGTGTTGAAAACTGGAAAGTTACAAAAAATCTATTTAACAGAAGCACTTCTCCGACAAGTTTTGTTGCTTTGCTTTTTACACTTTAACTAAAAGTTAAAAATTATTTAGTACTCAATACCAAATGTAATTTTGTATTTATAAAAACTAAAAGCTTTGAATATTTTATCTGGAATTTCTAAAGTTTTTAAAGTAAATATTTACAGATTATAATAAAACAGTAGCTAATTGAATAAAGATGTTTCATATTTCACAAACTATGACAATTAATGTAGAAAAGCAAAAAATAATCCAATAATTAAGAAAATTATAACAAACCGAAACTTAAAGATTTGGAATTTATAACTTCCAAGAATATACGAGTTGCCAAATACATCCCATAACAACTTTGTTTCAAATTACTTTTATAAATTACCAAAATTTCATACATCTAGACATTGACAAACTTATGTAATGTAGTAAGAAAAAAAATTATTTATGCATTGAGGATTCTTGGAAAGTTAAAACTTTATATTTCAGTTTCATCAACTGTGATGTCACTATACAAGATGTTTTATTTCCAAAAAAAAAAACTTATGAAATCCATCAGAATGTTAAAATTCATTCCTAATTATATTTCATCTTTGCTCTGCACCCTGGTAATCACAATCTGTCATATGATTTTCTAGTATGATGACAAATAACTGTAGATATTATCTTGCATAGGTAACATAGGGGACACACGCGTTTCTCCTATTGTCTCTATGAAGGTCCTTCGGAGCCGTCTTTACTATATGCTGTGGTGGGGGAGGAAGCACGAAGAACCTGGTAAAGTGGTTAGGAAAGAGATCTGTGGACGGACATTTTCATATTCTTAACCTGTTACTAAGATAATTTTTTCCTAGCAAAGCGCGACCATATTTATCAAATCTTACTAGATTAGTATCGTATGTATATGATAGTATATCCACCAGAGAGTCGGTTTCTGCAATCTTCTCTGGTCCTCAGATGAATTAAAATCCGACAAAAATCTTAATGCAATTGTCTATAGACTCAAACCAAGAGTAACTCTTGTTCTCTCTTGGTAGGTACGCAACAGCATTACAGTTAGAAGTCTTTGCTATTCTAGCTTTTAGAGAGTGCGTAAATAAGCAAATCGGCGAATCCGTTGACAGTCAAGCAATATCTGAGCCTGGGCCGATAATTACATTCGATTCTGAAGTGTTGCAGTTACCTTACCGTCTTGAACAAGAAAAACTGGGTATTATCAGTCCATTTCCTGGAACCACCTTTTGGTTTTTCATTAACAAGCTATGTAACAGACTGGACTCTTCAGGGAACCCTTTCTACTCAAAATTAACAGAAATAGGTTAGTTATTGGTCTACTTACAGGCCATACCTATTTAAGTAAGCACCTCAATACTATTGGACTTAGAAGGATAGTTATTGTAGACATTCCAGGAAGAATGGGAAAACTTCTGTCCGCGCTTTGTGCGAGTGCATTCCAATAGAATAGAAAAGGCATCGTTACCTCGGAGCTGCATTTCTCAAACACGAGACCATTAAAAAAATTTAGGCCACCACATTAGCAGATGATCTCTTATGGAGTGACTAATAATAAAAATTCTTGTTCTCTAAGTAACTAGTATACTTTATGGAAGCTTGCACGTATTTTAAATGTTTGATGCCAAAAATGTTTTCTTGTAACTTAAGAAATTAATTTGAACGTATACCTGAAACTGGTAAAATCAACGATAAATCTTGCACAAAGTGATCTTTTGGATATCAGTGAAATCACAACCTTAAGAATTTGTAGACCTTGATGAGTTATACGTAGATTTTATCTTGAATAGGTAACATTGGGGACATTCGCGCTTCTTCTACTTTCCCTATGGAGGTCCTTCCGAGCCGTCTGTACTGTATACTACGGTGGAGGAGGAAGCAATAAGGACTTGGCAGAGTGGTTGGGAAACAGATCTGTGGGCGTACATTTTCATATTCTTAAGATATTACTATGATAATCTTTTCCCAGCAAGGCGTGATCATATTTATCAAATCCTACTGGATTAGTATATCCACTAGTGAATCAATTTCTATGGTCTTGTCAGATGATGCCTAAGTTAAAAACAACTACAGGAAGTATACAAAAAGTAAATAATAAAGTTAAGAAAACTATAGCAGATGATCGTTTAGAAAATTCTGCAATATGAAAATTAAAATGTCGTTTGAGAAAGTTTGGTACTTAGTTCATACTTTTAAAGAGAACGAAGAGGAAGAAATTTAAAATACAGCGAGTATTTGGAATCACGATGATATTTTCTACAAGAAAAGGGCAGTAACGATAAGCGGCACGAGGACACAGACCAAGAGTCACGATGTTCGTCAATAATCAGCAGCTGGTACTAATGTAAATCACCAGGTTGTAGATATGGTA
>VTPC01091187.1:174251-189137 GCA_011009095.1 Ignelater luminosus
CAACTAAAGGAATAGTTCTGCAAACATTATCTAGAATCTTTAATGTTGTTAGTGTTTTAGGCGCTAGAAGCTACAATGGGATAGGTTTGGAAAATGAAGTTAGAGCGAGATTTTTTACTATCAGCTGACTTAGGAAACGAATGGCATCAATGGTGTTCCAAGATGTATCTGATACAAGAGATTACATCATCTAAAGGTATCGGGAACAGAAAGTCCTCCAGAACTAAATATTTGTGCATGGAGCTGCAGCTGTAAAAGATGTCAATGTAGACTTCATTTCTCAGAATAGCACCTACAAATGAAAAACCAAACAAGACATCAACGCTTTCCAAATTGGAAATAACAGCAGCCCAAAAAGACTACATACAAGGAGGTCGTTTATGGAATTTAAAAATCAAGTTTGAAGTTGTAAATAGATTTGAAAATTTCTTGGCTAGATAATATGTAGGACGGAAAAATTAAAACTCCGCCTTATAAATCGCTTAAAAAAAATAAACAATACAGCAAAAGGTATGGAGATACTAGAAGATTTAAATCTTCTAACAAAAGGAATTCATGTACTATAAAATATAAGTCGTGTTCACAACGTATAGAGTAAAGATTCTATAAATAGTAAGAAACCGTAATTGTTAGAAAAGACTGATACAAATTGAGGGGAATAAAATGTACTGTAGGAAAAGCAAAGTTATTGAATTACAGGGAGTTAGCGATTGCTCTTTGTAATGTAAAATCTGCAGTAAATCTACATTCATTAAGTTATATCATATGACGATAATAATAACCTCTTGGTATTATCTAAACCTCATTTTCTATCATGCAAGTATTTATCTTGTATTGAGCTTCCATTGAATAACAAATAGCAAATAATTAGAATACTCTAAAAAAAACTAGAAAATTAATCCTCTGCAACAGTAAAAAAAGTGCTCATCATCTGCAAATGAACGAAAATACCGAGTTTAAAATTGACTTCTTTGGAATGGTAGGATCGTAAAATGTCGATCCAAAACTGTTTTGCCGTCGCGTCGTGTTGAGTTAAAAAATCGAGTAATGCCTGAACTTGAAACCACACGATTAAATTGTGGTTAGAATCGTTAGTGTGTGACTTTCACGAGGCTTAAAACCGGTTTTAATCATTGGTAAATGAATGAAAAAAAAACCCGGACCTTTTAAACTTAAGCTGTGTCGTACCCAAGATATAATAGAACAAGATAGGTAAAGAGCCAAGTCGGACTGCCAGCTTTAATTAGCTCCCAGCACCATTTGGCTGTAATATAATTATAAATATAAATAGACAGTCAATTATAAATATCATTAAATATAAGGGTAGGATAATATTAACTACAATTAATCCTTCTAACTATCGAAATGGTAGGCAAATCCGCAAAAATACCAATCAAGATCATACCTTTCCACAATTTGGAGAATTCCACCAGAAGTAATCAGAATTCCGTTCAAGACGAACATCTCGTTTAGCAATTAATTGAGTAATGCTAAGGTCTTCAATATTTTGTGACTTCTTCAACTTCTCAATAAAACTCCAAATGCTTGGGTGGTAACAGCCAACAAGGAAGGAAAACTTCTTAAGCGAACTTTCGATATAATTATTTATCTTTGGAAGACCAGCCAAAGTGCCTTCACATTGGTTCCACATCTCAAGTGAAACCGTAGGAGGTTTTCGCCTATTTCCACGAGAACGGCGTCCGATCCAATTATCTTCAATATAGTCCATTAATAGGCAAAGAATTTCTTCGTGCTGCTGGTAAAACTGTGAAACGGCAAGATCTTCAAAGGATTTAATGACATCTTGAGAAGGAACAAATGCCAAAGATATCAGTTTTCGAAACTTCAAAGCAAAGTCTGGATCACCAATATCAGTATGATTCGCCAGTAAATTAGGAGATTTTTAAATCTGCTGCTAGAGACATTGGCCAAAGTGGAAGAAACAAACACGAAATTTCAGCAAAGGCTCCATATAACGCTGATTCGAAATCTGTCAATACTGTTGTTGGCTTTAGATCAGATTTCAAGTTCTTTAGTTGCTTCAAAACCTGCTTGTAGGTAGTGTTGGTCTTGTTTAAAAGAAGAATGTACACCAGAGGAATAACTGCATCAAATATAATCGCAGGAATTGTCATTAGTTGCGTGAAAAGTGGAAGAGCCGCCTTGAAAGCGCCATCGCAGAACCAATGATCAGAAGAAGACAATACTTCAGAAGGATTCGATAGGAGTCACTTGTTTTGGATTTGTCCTCTTCTGAATTTGTTGCGCAGTCTTCGAAATTGCTGGAACTGATGGGAAAACCGCTTAAAAAGATTTCGGAATTCCTCCAGTAGCTTCGTCAATTATCTGCTGCGGATTGTCATTTGTAGTCGATGCCTTTTATCTACGATGGTCATGATGGTTGTGCTTGCCGTTGTAATGAATAATGGCCCCATTTCTGGTAATAGCTCGTCTTTGGCATGATCCAGTGGAATATTCTCTACATTTCCAATAGGTCCCATCTTCTCGGGTTATTTCTTTGTCATAATTGAAACTCTTCTCAGAAAGTTGCTGCTTGTAACATTTTTCATGGTCACAAGTCACAAATTACAAAATTAAAAACGGGCGTTTGCTGTTGTCAAACTGACCCACCAATGACGCTCATCAGTGCTGTGTGAGGTATACTGCCCTGTCGATGAAATGTGCATGTCGATGATGTGTCTGTCGATGAAATGGCTGTCGATGAACTGACCTGCTGTGCTCAAGTATCTATATCGTACTTGATAAGATGGTTACTGTAGTTCTTTGTAGGATGAAAGCTAGAGATGGAAGCTTAAGATGAACAGGACGTCCATTCAGAGAAAATTCTGTATCTAGTGCAAAGTTTTCTGCTAGGGCATTGTCTTGTTGAGGTTGGTTTTAAATGTCCATTGTCGAAATCACTCGACAACCTTCTATGGTCACTCGAAAAACCTACAGACCTGCAGGAGCGTAGGACGAGGATGGCTACAGATTAAAGACTGTGCTAGGATGACGAATAGCGCTAGAGACACGAAATTTATTCTGAAAAACTCCTGAAAGGTCTGCCTGTTGTGAATTCTGTTAGTTTTCAAAGATGCAAGATAATTTAAAACAGTTAACGAGTACGCCGCGCCCCGGTGCTTTTCTAGAGAACAAATAAATGAATTTTACATTCGTACTCACACTAGAGAAAAACCTTATAAGTCCTGATGACCATTTGCTTTCTAACTCTGACACTTGTCCTTACAGCAGGATAAATGACAGAGAAGTTATTGTTAGTCGAAAAATGGCAAGTATAATGTCATTTCATATTTCAAGTTTCAAAACTATATCAAAGTACGAGTACAAGTTGACACGTTGACACCCTGTATAGTTCCAAGACTAAAACGAAATTTTACAAGACAAATCTTCTTGTTATTGCTTATTGACCGTGACAACAGAATAGTGCATAATTATATTTTACAACAGATTTTTGTAACATCCGCATGTAATAAACTATATGCTATAATAACCTTAAATATGCTGTTAAAGTAGACGTTAAAAGCATCTCATTATTGAGTTTATTATCATAAATTTCCTATTACTTATTTGATAAACCAACATAATAAAATGAAAATACTAAGTAAGAAGTTTATGTCAGAAGCGGATCCAATTAAAAGTTTTTTAAGCACCCTCACCTAAAACACACACATAATAGTTTTAGTTCGCAAACATTCATAATGAGCCACTACTACTATACTTCTACTATCCACTTGAACAAGTTCAATGAAAATATCCTGTTAACAAGGAGAAAAATAACAAAGGAATTTGTACGATTTAATAAAACATAATATTTATTCAAACCTCATTATATTATCTTAAAAGGTTATTAACGTTGCTGCAATTTTTTTTTCAGGACCAAGCACTTTCCTTAATTTCGAGGAGTTCATCAAATCATTCGACAAACAGCATTATTACGAGGAATCAAGAACGAAGCACCGCCTCTAGTAATAATAGCGTTTGCGAAACGCCTTTAGTAGAAAAACATAAAAATTCCAGTTTATTTACAATAGAGAATCTCATAAAATCTAGTAGTAATACTAGTAATAAAATTGATTAAATAAATAATTCCTCCTTTTACGTTTCTTATATTTTCTCTTTGATGTTACCAGATTTTGTGATGTATTTATGTAAATAGTTTTTCTTGCTTTACCTTAATGTTAAGTTAATTTTATAAATAATAAATAAAATAAAAAGTGTTTATGTCTTGGCTTTTAGATGTTTCTTTGCTTATTATTGACCTATATTTGTTTTAATTAAAGAGCTTGCATTTAAAAACCTGATCTCAGTGTAAAGGAAATTGTTATGTAGGTGCTAGCAATATGGAAACAGGAAGAAGTAAAAGTGATCAAATAGCATATGAGCAAGAATTATTTGATAACCAAAAATACAAAGTAAATGTACTACTTATACTTGACTTTAAAACATCCTTAAGTTATCCTAAACAATAAAAGCTAACAACTAATTTAAAATTGGGAAGCACGTTCTACTGTGCCCCCTGGCAGAAACCGCCCATGCAATAACTTAAAACCGATCAACATTTCTTTTTGTCATACTCCACTGATCTATTGTAACAGATTCACTTTCACAGGGCCTAAAGTAGGTAGTTATTTACAATAAAAATTTCATTAATTTTGTTTTTGTCTTTTACTTTTAGAACTTGTAGCAGCACTATATACAACAATAAAGTTAACGTTTCTTGGCTTTTAAGATCTATTTAAATATCATCAAAACAAACGCATTTTCATAAAATATGCATGCAAAGACCATTTATGTATATAGAAATTTCATTAGTATCTCTCTAAACCAATAAGCAATAATGCCACTGTGTCGTTCTAGTAACTCGCAGTCACTAACCATCATTTTTTCATTACAGTTTTAAACATATCGACCAGTTTACTGATTTGACGAATTTTCAATTTATACAGCTATAAAATGCAGAACATCAACACAGTTGCGCTTATTAACTTTCTAAATTACAAAATATGTTTCTTTTAGTAAACTACAAATTGTATCTATACTCTAGTAGATATTAATGCAAAGACGCAACGAATACAATTACAATGCAATTGAAAAGTTTACAATTAGTTATAATATTTATTCTACACAAAATTAACTCTGTTTATTTAAATATACAAGTGACCAGTATAAAAGAAACTTACAAAGATTGTACATATCATCTAGTAAATAGTTTATTCCAAGTTGATGAAACTGTAACCTTTCTGTCTAAAAATCAGAAGAATATTTGGATTCCTAACAATATTAAACATCCATTTATGGTGAACATCTTAGAAGTACCCATACAATTAATTTTAAAGTCGTATTACAATTATGTCATCTACAGTAATGAGGTGAAGAGTTTAAATTTCACCTTAATGAAACTCAAAGCTAGCAATATATGGAATGAAAGTGGAAGCCCAAGAGGAAAATACATAATTGTTACCACTTCCAAACGATTCGAGCAAATATTTAAACTTTTTTGGAATTTCGGCATTACAAACCTGATACTGGTCAACTATGCAAATAACAAAAAGTTACCGCAACTGTACTCTTATCGTTTATCAAATTGTGGGAAAAATATTGAAATACATTTTATAGATACGTGCAGAGAAAATTTAAACATTTCATCGAATTCAAAAATAAGAAATTTCAGCGGATGCAACATCACAGTAGTAGAAAAATATCAGCTATCAACAGATTTAAAGGTGGTCGGTGCATCTCCTGGTATTGCAGCAAGTGTAGTACATTTAGTAGGACAAACTCTGAAAATGAATACATCGTTTGCTGTTGCAGTTGATGTGGAGAAAGCTTTAAATAACCAAACCCAAAATATAATGGTAGCTGTAGCTTTGACGCGTTTAATGTTGTCACTGGATAAGTTCGATTACAGCGATCTAATCATGGTCGATTATACATTCTGGTTGATTCCTAAAAGCCAGTCAATTATTAATATGAAAACAATCTTAACAGCTTTTAATGAGACGCTTTGGACTATAATAATGGCGGTGATTATGTTAATGGGTGTCACGTGGTGGGTAATTCTGTATTTTACAGAAGAAACAAAGAACTTCAAAAATTTCTCCACATTATTCTTCATGATATTTGAACTTGCATTAGATAACGGGATACCTTTTACCCCCAAAAATGCAAGCCTACGTGTTCTAATTTACTTTTTCTTGTTTTTTACTACTCAAATTACAACACTGTATAAGGCAAAACTAATCAATGCTTTGATAGATCCCGGCCATGAACTTCCCATTAGTAGCATAGAAGAATTAGCACGATCTCCTTATAAAATATATGCAATCAATGCAACTTTTGCAGCATACCCTAAAGAATTAAATAAAAAATGTATAATTGTACCATTTAATGCCACCACTTGGATAATGCATATAGCTTACTTTCGCAATTGTGTGTCACTGTTTGATATCAACAGTTACAATATGTACCCTGCGTTGCATTCTAAGATAGATACAATACCTCAATATGAGCTAAGGCCAGAAGTAACTGTAACTATGAGAAAAGGTCATTATTTTATGGAAACTTTCAATGAAATCGTTAGAAGAATAATTGAAAGTGGGTTCAAGCAGAAGATTCTATCTGATGCCGTTGTGCAACATTTTATTAAAGATGAAGATATGTCAAAGACTGTGCTTACGATGGATCACCTAGGTGGAATATTTATCTGGTGGTCTGCTGGGTTAGCGTGTGCATTGATGGTGTTTTTGATGGAGATAGTAATAGGTAGAGCCGCGACTTTTTGGCATGGAAAACAGTTAACGGTAGACAATTAAACCTCTTAAAGAAGGACATTTAAGATACACCAAAGGTATTGTATTGGGCAAAAGCAGAATTAAATTAGGCCAGCAGGTTTGTAGCCACCCCTGCGCCGAATGCTCAGTTAGTATGAAATATTCTTTGTCAGAAACCGTTATGTTTAGCTCATCCTCTTCATCTCAATCAGATCTACCCAATTCTACCTCCAGTGTTTCTTCTGCCTTATCCTTTTTATTTCATTTGCTTCCTAATTCTATTTCCACACTACATTTAGGGATACCTTCAATATTTTTTTAGTTTGTGTATGTTTTGCATCTAGTTGGGTTTGATCTAGAGAGAAATCTCTACTTTACGTATTGCCTTCATAGTTTTTGTTAGTTCCATAAATCTCTGGAAGACAGTCTAGTAAACTCATTCTTTGGTAGACAGCATTCTTTCATGCCGGGTCCTTTTTAGAGTCATTTCAGTAATCGAAAAAATGTAATATTTAGCATCTGAGTTAGGTGTGTGACAATGCTAGGAAGAAGTACCAATGAAATATTTTCATCAAGGCATAATTGATAAATTGGATAAGAAGTAGTCACCAATCAGTAACTTTTTACCACGAAGTTTAATTAAAAACGCTGTAGAAATGTTTTTGGCTCGATCATGAAAAACGATACCTTTGAGGGCCTTTATTATCAGAGGTTTCAACATAACTGAACCAGTTCATTTAGTTCTGTTTATCATCCTTTCGGGGTATCTACAATTTTTGTTAGTAATTATTTCTAATCATTCCTGAGATTAGTTTTATCATAGTTGATGATGTTATTTCTCTCTAAATAATCAGAAGAGTCACTTAAAATAATATAAGAAAAAATATTTGCCCTACACTGTTTAATGTTCTTGCAAACCTTCTGCAAGTTTGTCTTTTATGGAGCATCATACCAAATTTTGTAAAGTCGTACCTGAGCATATCGCCTTTAAATGTCAATATCATAAAAAATTCTATTGCTAGTAGGCCGTGGAATTTTTCCAGATAATTTTATGAAATAAGCTAATACATGATATTTTTTAATAGCCTCCAATGTACTGAAACTTTAATGATTGCTTGTTCTAAGTTTGTGAGATAACCACAATTTGTACAAACCTACAACGTCTCCACAATTGCAGCCTCATGGTGATGTTTGATTCCTTTTCAACTGCATTACGGGCTTTATGCAGAACATCATTACTGCACTTCTTGCATCTTTTTGCATGTGCATCTACTTATTAATTTCACTCATCCTGCAACATTTAAAACGTAGAAAGCAAAACTCTCTGTTTGGATAAGTTTGTCAGTGCATGAAAATTCTAGCCACTCCAAAATAACATATGTTAGTCACTCCTACTATGCTGATCAACCTGCAAGCCTGTTACATATAGTTTCAAAATTATTTTGGCATTCTTGTAAGCTTTTATAAAAAAATATACTTACATCCAATAAGAAAATAAAAAATTATATTGAAGAAAATACTTTTATAAAAAAAAGATATGGAATGTCTAAATAACTCATATTATCAAGAAAAAATTATCTTTACACATTGTTACATTATAAACATCGCATTATTTTAAAAAACATGCAGTTGAGGCTATTACATACAAAATAAAAATGTAAAATAAGTGTTTACAAATATCTCTTAATGTTATTTAATTTAAATTAGTTAAGAGTAAATTTAGTTTATTCTTATTTTTACTTGTCTAAAAATCTGTTAAAATTTAGTTTAAGTAAGTCTAGTTCTCATATTTATCAAATAAAAGGTATGGAGTGTTAATTGTTTCTGATTTTAATTTCTATATTGCTTTTTAACCCACGTACGTGCAGTAAATAATAGTATAAACACAGTACAGGGTGTAGTATAAATGAGGCACCTATAGGCTAAAAGCATCTGATAGAAGCATTTTCCATGTTTGCGGTCAACTTACCAAGACAAGAACAAAACAGTACTCCGTGGAAGCATGTACTAATCGTATGATGTCTAAATTTCGAGAATCAAACTAAGCACAGCTTAAAAAATCTGAAAGCAGTGCAAAAAGCTTGAAAGTAGAATCTTGGATATCCAGATTTTATATTATAAATTTTCTCAGAATCTTTAAAATTCAAAAAGTTTTTAAATTAAAATTTTTCTAAATTTTAAATATCATAGAAGAATCTAATCATATACGAAGTATGTTGAAAAAATTTCTTGCACACCTTATGGGCAAAATAAATGTAATTTTTCATTGTCACAATTATATTTTATTCTTTTTAGTATGGTATAATAAAGAAAAGAAAACCATAAAGTATGTTATACCAAAAACTTGCATGGTGGACCTTCTGGACGTCAGACTGGTAAGAACGTCTCCAAACCTTTCTTATTCCTGGCTGAAGACGAGAAAAATATTACTTAGGTCATCTTCAAGGTGTAGCGGTGAAGAACAACCCATTCTACCTCAATGCAGTAAAACTTGTTGAAAAAAGTGTGCAAGTCACAGACTACATGAAGCGTCACCGGATCTTCTCCAGGTTCTTTATCCGTCAAAATGGATTCTGCTGCTTTCTTTATTTACAACTCGCGCAAGAGCCTAAAAGCTGTACTGCTTCATGACGGGAATAAGTTACCCATACCATTATTTGGCTTGCTCGATGCATCAAGACGTTGATCGATGTTATAAAGTATGACAAGTACGCAGATTTTAAAAAGGGGCCTTCTCGAGATTTAAGATTAAATTATGTGTTTGGCCACCCCTCAGCGAGGTTGGTGGAGGCTCAGTGCTAGGAAGCAGCTTGCATAACTCAGGGTTAACTTGTTGGCTGAGTCTCGGGTTCTATTAGATGTTGAGCAGTTACGATATGCACTCTGCATTGCATTCTAAGATAGATGCAATACCTCAATATTGCTCAAGGCCAAAATAACTCTAACTATGAGAAAAGGGTATTATTTTGTGGAAACTTCCAATGAAACCATTAAAAGAATAATTTAAGGATATACATACAGAAGATTTTATCTGATGCTGTTGTGCAACATTTTATTAAAGATGAAGATGTGTCAAAGTGTGCCCATACTATAAATCACCTTGCTGGGATTTTTATCTGGTGGATTGTTGGGTTAGCGCTTGCATTGGAAGTGTTTTTGGTAGAGACAGTGATAAATGAAGGTGGGACTTTTATGTAAAGAAAACGGCAAAAAATGCTTTAAATGTGGGTTTAGGATACACCAAAGGCATTTTAAGCATGAAGTGTATCTCATGATGCTACTGACAAAAATTTGGAATAAGGTATTTTAGAAGGTTGTTCGTTACTATTCAGTTCTTCGGATCCATCTTTACAGAATATATTGACAGCCCCTAAATTAGTCTATATGAAAAAAGTTTTAGAGGAGAAGTAGTTTTAGAATCTTAGTATTGTATTTATAATTTTAATTAATAAAACTTCGCCCTCTCGCTTGGGCGCTCGTAAGTAAGGGGATTCCTCTCTTGGTTGCGGCATTGTATATTGAAAAGCGTTTTAGGAAAATCATTTCCACTGCTTTTAAGGATTACATTTTGTACCTTCCAGGCAGCAAGGTGGGCTACTTTACCGGGAAAAAACTGCTGACTGTTCTTTACGTTTTTGAATATATCAACATATAGAAGGTGCTTAAAACGTGCAAATATTCAGGGCATATGCGGCACACTGAAAAAATTTTTTTAAGTTTTTACTTAAATTTGCACAAGGGTAGATTTAAAAAAGACAACTGAAAAAGTGATTACTCAGAAGGAAGATCAGCATCAGGAGGAGTAAATTTGTAATCATTTTTAGAGCTTTTTTGTTACCTTTTTTGAAAAGAATTTGTAAAAATTAGGTTAACTCTTAACAAATCAACTAAGATTACTAAAATCGTTCATTATTTTAAAAATTTAACCATCCACCAATAGGATGGCATTTTCCTATAAAGAATTAAGGCTAGGGAGTTTTATTTTAATAATAAATTCCACTTTATATTATTTATTGCATTAAGGTTTGTTTAAACATATTCTGTGAAATATATTTGTGGGTCTACACTTGTAAGAAATAATTTCCTAATATAGCATTTTCCTAAAATACGTTTTATCTTCATATCTTTTTGTGTGCAGACATCATAGATTGTGTCACGTGTCGATTGGTCTAACTTTGATCAAACCTCCTCATACTTAAGACGCGAAATTGTGATATCGCGTCTTGTCGTCTTACGCAACAGTAAAACACTTAGTGAAGTTTGCAGATATTTCATACAAACCTTTATTGTATTTGTCTCTAGTATCTCAGCTATAGTGAAACAGGAGCAGCTTTATCATCAGAACCAACTCTTGAATCGATGTGTTAACATAACGTCGCGCTTCAGGTTATTTCAATAAATTGTATTTAACAACTATAAGGATGCCACTTAGCAGGTTTCATCGTTTTAATTAAGATTTGCAAAAAACATTTAAAGTTTCCTTCTTCCATCTTGACCAAATTTCTAGGAAAAGTGGCCACGAATTCATGGAAGATAAATCCTAAATCTCGAGATTAATTTCCACCAAACAACGGACTAAGAAGGTCTTAGCGAAATAGCACCCACCCACTCTGTTTCGAAAGCCTTTTTAAAAAATCCAGGAATTTGTTTACGGAATCTTTAACAGTTGGTGTTTTAAATTGCAAGCCTGCCCATTCCAGAATCGGATCATTGCTGTTGCTTTGGTGATAACTTCATTCCGTACAAACCTACAACTTCTTTACAATTGCAACCTCCTCTTGACTTGAAACAGCAGTTTGCCCGCCCTGCTTCTTCATATCAAGTTGTTAAATGTCTTTGAAAACTAAATGCACTTTCTTAATGCTCGATTCCTTTCCAACGACATTATAGACCTTTTGCATGAAATCACTTCTTATATCTTTTTGCACGTGCATTTGGCTTATCAATTTGATTCATTCTGCAAACTTAAAACCAGCAATCTAGAAAGTAAAATTTTCGATTAAGGAAAACGAAAACAACGACATTGACAAAAGACTGTTTGGGCAAGTTTGTTAAGAAGTACTTATTCTCAGTTCTTCTTGAATCAACTCTTTTTTACATTATGTTATCATACAGTACAGGGTCAGGCTTGGCTCTAAATCCTCTTGCTTGAACTCGCTTGCCTTTTAATTAACCAAAGTAAACAGCCACTAAAATGGCTTTTGGTGTCGCTAAGACTTTTCAGACACCCTGCGTTTAGAAGGTAGGGCAGACGATACACTATCTACTTGCACAAAATTTTTATTCTATTTACGACAATGACCCAAATCACCTCATTTTGCGGTATGTTTATGGTCGATAGTATTAGAAAATGTTTCCCGGTATTCGTATTCTTTTTAGTTCCTGGATTGTTATCCATTATTCAGTGTATGAAAACTTCAGCCACTCCAAAATATGTTAGTCACTCCTATTATGCTGATCGACCTGCAAGCCTGTTAAAAACCGTTTGAAAAATATTTTGGTATTCTTGTAAGCTTTTATAAAAAAATATACTTACATCCAATAGGAAAATAAAAAATTATATTGAAGAAAATACTTTTATAAAAAAAATCTGGAATGTCTAAATAACTCATAGTATCAAGGAAAAATTATCTTTACACATTATTACATTATAAATGTCGCATTATCTTAAAAAAACATGCAGTCAAGGCTACTACAAAATAAAAATGTAAAATAAGTGTTTACAAATATGTCTTAATGTTATTTAATTTAAACTAGTTAAGAGTAAATTTAGTTTAGGTTTACTTGTCTAAAAATTTGTTAAAATTCAGTTTAAATAAGTTTAGTTCTCATATTTATCAAACAAAAAGTATGGAGTGCTAAACTGTTTTTGATTTTAATTTCTATATTGCTTTTTAACCCACGTACGTGCAGTAAATAATAGTATAAATACAGTACAGGGTGTAGTATAAATGAAGCACCTAAGGGCTAAAAACATCCGGTTAAAGCATTTTCCATGTTTGTGGCCAATTTATTAAGACAAGAACAAGGCAGTGCTCTGTGGAAGCATCTACTAATTGTAAGATGTCTGAATGTCGAGAATCAAACTACGCACAGTTTATTTCATTTGCAAGCACTGCACTGCAACAAGCTTAAAAGTAAAGTCTTGGATATCCATATTTTATATTATAAATGTAGTTTTTCATTGTCATAATTATATTTTGTTCGTTTCAGTAGGGTACAAAAAGAAAAGAAAACCATAAAGTTTGCTATACGAAGAATTTGCATAGTGAATCCTTCCAGACGTCAGACTGGCAAGAATGCACCCCTATTCACAAAATAGCAAAAAATGTCAAATATTCACCGACGAGCACAAAAATCTAACATGTGTGAGAAAAAAGCTTCATAAACAGGTTGGTACAAGTGGAGAGGTGTCTCTTTCTGGATACCTCCGGAACGAAACGTCACATCAAGATGGGACTTTGTTTGTAGTAAACGGTACATATTGACTCAACACACCAGCCGGATTTTTTAAAAGCTTTCATTGTTTGTTTGCTAGGATATCTTGACAAATTGAGTTTTGATCGTCCACATTTGAATCATCATAGTGAGCTGTAATTGCGTTCTTTCTAAAATATTCTTCCATAAGTTGAAATATTAGCTTCAAAAGATGCTCCTATGTTGTTGATTTGCGGTTGAGGTTTCAGGTTGCGGTTCTCTTGAATCTCGTAGCTTCAACTACTGTGGTCATTTTGCCACCAAGTAGAGTCTACCTACCAATCCAGGTAGGTATTCTTAACAAGTAACTAATCGTAGCCACCTTGAATCCACTACTTTACATCTTTCCTGGAGGATGACGATCTTGTTTAAATTTTTCGAAAAACTCTGCGAATCGAAAACAAGCTAACATATGACTGGAATCCCAAAAACCGTCAATATGTCAGATATGGAGAAAACCGAAGAAACTCGTGTGGGTTTTAACAATTGAAGGTAGTGTGCTAAACAAATGATAGCATTTGACGCTTTAAAGACGAGTTAAAAAAAATTGCAAAAACACAATGAGCAAATATACTATTATATCCACTGCTTATGCCTACTTCTAATGTGTGTTAAGGTTTTTAATTTTTGTAAAATTATTCCGCAATAATTAATTCAAATGGAGATGCATAGAGACCTCTATTGAGGAATAGGGTTGTAGAGAGTAGCTGTTTTCGCGGGGCAGTAATCTGCGTAATTTAGCTACGGGATAAGTCGCTTCTGCGCGTTGAGATCAGGATGCGGTCGATGCAAAATAGGGGAGTGGATTCAGAAGCTTCAGAGAGGAAAGTCCAACGCTGGTGGGAAAAAGTTTTGTGCGACGTCTTTCCTAAAAATTTAGCTGTCGTGGCCCATGAAGATTATCGTTTAGTGAAGTGTCCTTAGGATATATCAGCGTAGTGCTGGATTTCATAAAGGGGTTGCCGTTAGAGCTTATTCTTTGGAAGTAGGGCTTCTTCTTCCTTTCGCTGTTAAGCGGAACTTGTTCAGTGGAATTCGTCGTCATTTTGTCCCTCTTTGCTGTGTGGATGCGGCCAGTCTACGAAGCTTCAAGTAAATAAATACGCACTTACCCGTGTGGACAACGATTTGGATCGTACAGATACGCAAGGTTAGTGTACACCCATTAATATGGTTGTTTTTGTATACCCCCTTGTGGGTTAAAGAAACAAGTGCATTCAAAACTTGTTCAGTGGAAAACAAACAAGGAAGTTTCTCCTTGGCATTTTGTAAACATTTATAACAACGGTTTCTAGTATACTCATTGTGGTATTGTGTTTGGTTCATTACTTTATTTTTACAAATAAAGAATTTTATAATCCAGTAATGTTCAGCGTAAATTTGTAATGTAATCAGTTTTAATTTTTTTTATCATAATTATTTGGGTTGATTTTAATTTGTTTGACTTAATTCATTGACCATTTTATTTAACATAAATGAAATTAGATATTTCCTTTTCGTAAGATATATTAAGTGTAGTCGTAAGCTGTTTGAATGGCGTCGACGGGTGCCTACGCATTTGGCGTTTCTGGAAATCCCTTCGAGCGTCACTGTCCAGAATTTTGCTGCGCAGTAAGAT
>VTPC01091187.1:189537-201785 GCA_011009095.1 Ignelater luminosus
TCAATGGATATAAAAACTACAAAAAGTACAATGTAAGTTAATTACTTAGTTAGTAATTTGTATCATATGTAGTATTGCATGTAATTTTTTCTTTTATTTTATTTAAAGTTTGATAAACGAGAGAAATAATATTAATGCAATTGTTGATAAAAAACAATAGTTGTACATAATGCATCATGAATAAATAAGATAAATAAGTAACAAAATAAATTATCAAGTAATATGAAAATACAATCAATTTATTTATTTATTTATTTAATTGTAGGTATTTTAAGATAGATATTTGAGTACGAAAACAATAATGTATCTAAAATGAATCGTGAGAAATTTGATTGCTTTGGATATTTGTGGATGATTTACACCTTCTTCTTTAATTTACTGTAATGCCATTATAAACTTGGTAAAATAAAATTTAATAACAAAAAATGCCTAATATTAAGCTAGTGAAAGTAATCGTAGGTAGGAGCTTTTCTAGTAATAATTATGAATTCATAATATCCATAAATAAATCTATGCACGCCACTGATTAAGCGTAGCGACATCTGTTTGAAATATCGGTATTATTCCCCAACTCAAAGTTGAATGTCACCGGTCGGCATTTGAAAATAAAAAAACGATTTTTAAAGAGATGATTTACTCGTATAATCACTATAAGCTATAAATGTCATCATGAGAACTTAATAAAAAATAATGTTTTGGATAGTACCGTTTTACGTTATTACTAAGTACCTAACTTTTCAATTATAGTTTTAGAACTACAATGGAGAGCTCATTACGACCTGATACATTTCTGATGTGTTAGAAAGTATTAGAACAGTACGATGGTGTTTGCTACTATTTTTCTTCTATAATTATGTAAGAAAATAATACAAATAGTATAATGAAATTAAGAATTCTAACGTTCACTACATGGTTTATTTTACACGGAATTAGTTCCGCTTATTCAAATATACAAATGTTCAGTACAACAGAACCTTATGAAGATTGCATTTATCATCTAATTAATAGCTTGTTCCGAGTTGATGAAACTGTAAATTTCCTGTCTGAAAATCAGTTAGCCATCTGGATTCCTAGCAATATTAAACATCCATTTATGGTAAACATCTTAGAAAAACCCATAAAATTAATTTTAAAGTCGTATTACAATTATGTCATCTACGGTAATGAGGCGGAGAGTTTAAATTTCGTTTTAACGAAACTCAAAGACAGCAACATATGGAATGAAAGTGGAAGTCCACGAGGAAAATATGTCATTGTTACCACTTCCAAACAATTTAACGAAATATTTAAACTTCTCTGGAGCTTCGACATTACTAATGCCATATTAGTTAATTTTGAAAATATAAAAAAGTTATCCACTCTGTACTCTTATAGTTTATTAAATTGCGGCCAGGACCTTAAAACAAATTTTATAGGAATGTGCTCAAAAAATCTAAATATTAAGTTGAATTCAAAAATAAGAAATTTTAACGAATGCAATATCGCAGTAGTAGATAAATACCAATTAACAACAAATTTAAAAGTGGTCGGTGGACCTGCTGGTATTGCAGCAAATGTTGTACAATTAGTAGGAGAAAGTCTAAAAATGAAAACAATGTTTGCTGCTACAGCTGATGTGGAAAAAGCTATAAATCAGAAAAGCCAAAATATAATAGTCAGTGTTGCTTTGCAACGTGTAAATTTGTCACTGGATAAGTTCGATTATAGCGACCTGATTCTAGTAGATCATGCGGTCTGGTTGATCCCTAAAGCTTCGCTAATTGCTAAAACAAAGATTATTTTAAAAATTTTTAATAAGACGCTTTGGACTATAATAATAGTGGTGTTTATGTTAATATGTGTAATGTGGTGGCTAGTGTTACATCTTCTAGAAGAAAAAAAGGGCCTCAAAAGTTTTTCCACATACTTTTTGATGGTATTTGAACTTACACTATTGGGCTCGGTAACTTTTATGCCCAATCATAGAAGCTTACGTGTTTTAATCTGCTTTTGCTTGTTCTATACTACTCAGATTACAACACTGTATACAGCAAAATTATTTGATACTTTGAGAGATCCCGGTCATGAACCTTCCATAAGCAGCGTAGAAGAATTAGCAAGATCTCCGTATAAAATATATGCAATCAATGCAACTTTTTCACGGTATCGCAAAGAGTTAGTTCACAAAATTATATTTATGCCTGTTAATATCTCCACATGGATAATGCACATAGCTTACTTTCGTAATTGTGCAACAGTGGTCGATACCAACACCTACAATATGTATCCTGCGTTGCATTCTAAGATAGATACATTTCCTATATTATATCCAAGGCCAGAAGTAACTATAACTATGAGGAAAGGACATTATTTTATGGAAACTTTTAACGAAATTATTGGAAGAATATTCGAAGGAGGGTTCAAGCAGAAGATTGTATCTGATGCTGTTGTGCAACAATTTGTTAGAGATGAAGATATATCAAAAAGTGTGCTTACGGTGGATCACCTCAGTGGAATCTTTATCTGGTGGATTGCTGGGTTGGTGCTTGCATTGATAGTGTTTCTTATAGAGGTGCTGATAAACTGTCAATATAATACTTTATTGCAGGAAATTTAAAAATATTCTCTAACTGGCAGTGTATTACTTGGAAGATTATAAATAAGCAAAAACTGCAAATTCCGCTTATAATTCTTATAATTATGTATAAAATGCAACCGCATTGTAAAAACAAAAAGTAAAAAAAATGTAAAACAAACTATGTGCATATTTTCGAGATTTAGCTAATATGGTTAATTAATAAGTTGTAGTAGGTAAAAGTAACTGTCAATACTTAAATATGCAAGTGTCCAACTTGAGATAACCTTACCAAAATTGAGTTATTCATATGATAAACAGCTGGTTCCAGCTTTTATTTCTTAGAATCAAGAGAATATTTGGATTCTGGAAAACATTCAACATCCATTTATTTTCAATCCTTAAAATCTCATTATAATTATATACTTTATGTCGACGAGCTTTGACGATTTATACCCTACTAAACAGCAGTATTTGGAATGAATAGAGGAAAATATATCATTGTTATTATTTTCATACAATTAAAGAAAATATCGAAACTGTTTTAGAATTTTGTCATACCAAATGCGATATTAATCAGTTATGAAAGCTAAATAAAATGTAGACGGAATATAAAAACAAATTTGCGAGAGCAATTCAAGAGTTAATTCAAGGTTACTAATGTTATACGTGGATGTAACATTACAGATCAATTTACGAAGTGATACAAATACTTACAGGTATTGGAGGAAATGTTGTAAGCCTGATTGACAAAAATTTAAAATTCAATATTTCTTTTGTCGTTATAGCTAATGTGGAGTATTGTTTAAGTATCAAAAGTCAAGATGTAATACTTTCTATTTCTTGGCGACGACGCACAGTCTTTTTTAAAGCCAATTTGGTTCTGGCGACTTAATCGCCATGGACGATTCAGTCTGAACAGTTCCCAAAGTTCCTCGACTTGCTGAAATAAAAACTATTTTCATACCTTTCAACAAAATAGCTTGGACAATTGCTTTATCATTTAAAGATCTTTAAAGGTATATAAAGCAAGGTTAATCAATGTTTTGATAGATCGCTACCATCTATAAAGAGCATAGAAAAATTAGAGAATTTTTTAGAATTTCCTGTCATTTATTTTAGAAAGAAAAAAATTTAACAAGCAGATTTTATTTAAATTCGGTGTATTTTACATTGCTACTTTTAGTGTTTATGTTAATTTCTAATAAAACCCTAGCATCATTATTTTCTGCAATGTAGTAAATACTATAAATGTAACATATACTAGTGTGTATAATAATAAAAAAAGTAACTTACACTTAAGAATTTTGTTTACTACAAAATGATGATTATTGTAATGCACAAAAGAATTAAAGTTTGATTAGTACTTTCAACTTCTCCACGAATGTCTCTTTATTATACCTATTAGATAGTCTGCTATGATTAAAAAATTCTTCATTCTAGAATAAAATCAAAGTATAAACTGTACTTTCTTTTAGTACCAGTTATTGTTAAAAAGCACTGCAGATAAAAGACGTGATTGTAAGAATGCGTCTAAGATGTTACTAAAATTGTTGACACTGTCTTTTATGTATATTCTAGATAATAGTAACTTGGTTTATCTAAATTTACAAGTGAGATTTTTATTTGGCGGAGTAAAGGATTACTATTCAGACTAACAGTACATTCAGTGACATGGAAATTACAACACCAAAGTGTACGGGAGGCCTGTGCACCAAACTGCGGGGGTTATGATATGGGCATCTATTTTGCATGGAAGGAGGTCCGCTTTGGTATTCATTCAAGGCGATACATTCAGGAAGTAATAGAGCCCCATATCAGGATAATGTTCTCTTCCATGTCGCATGGGCTTCTTCAAACTTTTTCCAAGCAGCCCATGTTAACCTTGTGTCATGACCACCAAAATTTCCTGATTTGTTGTCAATCAAGCATGTGTGGTATATGACAGAGAGGAGATTGAGTCACTTAGCGAACCTTTCATAGACGCTGGAAGCTTTCCAGCACGAATTGCAAGTTGATTGGGACACAATACTTCAATAAGAGGTAAATCACCTAGTACAATCCATGCCACGGCGAGTGACCAATACATTAAAAAAACCAATAAATCTATTGTAACTGTTTTTGAAAATTACTACCTTTCAGCGGCCCAACATTTCTGCCAATCGTGATTAAATTGATGCCTACTCCTTTTTGGTGTTGCAATTTCTATGTCACTGAGTATATTTGAAAACAAATTAATATCTAAACGATTTGGAAATTAAAAGAAAACCAAGTTGTTGTAGTTTGCAATACTAGTGTATTTTAGCGTTACATAATATATCGTACACCTTTCTACGTCTATTTAGATTTATATTACCATCAGGTAGCATGTCTCCTCATTTTTGCTTAGCCCTAGTCTGGGTGAGCATATGCAAAAGTAAAGAAAGTTTTGTTATGTTGCAAATAGGCAGTGATAGATATTTTTACTTCTAGTTGTAATGGTCTTCGCGCGGTGTAAGTTTCTCCTTATGATTTTGTTTACATCTTCTATCATAATGTCCTGTTAGGAAAAATTACTAGGATACTCCGTTGGGTAGTGTGAAGCCTTACAGCAACTTATCGTTGCACTTTTTAAAGAAACTGTCTTTGACCTACGTCAACACCAAGTCGTCTACGGCAGCACAAGAGGAAAACGTTTGTAGCAAAGTATCTTGACATTTCTGTTGTAGTTTGTATCGCACAGTATTACATTTTATTATTAAATTCGAATACAACCACAATATCCACAATAATAAAAACATATAACACTATATATTGATTCCTTAATTTAGCGTTGAAGTATACATTGTGTCGGGCTCATACATTTTTAGGGAATCTTACAAGCAAAGTGCCCCAATTGTCGCCTTAGATTTTAATGGCTTTTTGGACATGGCATGGTAATCCAGAAAGCACTCAGCCAGAATTTCTAGATTAAATTGTAGTGTGTACGTATGACGAGCAATAAGGTATTTGCAAATTGCTGCATATGTAGTCAGGTTCGAGAAGAGTAACTCGCTGTTTAAGATTATTAGAATATTAAAGTGACGATTCTCCTGTAAATATATATTTCGTCAAATTCTGTGTGTTATTTTGTTTTGTAACATGTACACGTCGTACAGTTAAAATAGAAAGACCATGACCATTTTAAATTGATAATTCAAAGATGAAAAAGTATCTATAGGTGCTTCAGAAGAAATATGGAACGTTTTGGAAAAACGTTCGACGGAAGGAACGCTACTTAGTAAGACAACATTCTTTTAGAGAAAGATTCAGTAATTTAAATTAGAAATCCAACTTCTTGGAACTCTTTTCAGAAAAGCATTGCCTACTCCGCCCAGCAGCAGAAAAACCTTGAATCACAATAGGAGGCAGATTTGAACTGCATGTAATAGAGCTGTACATCGGGTACTAAAATTTGTGTAGCATAGAGGACGAAAAGTCAGAGCATATCTGATGTCAGCGTGTGTTTTCTTTACTAGTATTGCAAGGTAGAAAGGAAAAGATATTATTTCCCTTTGACACGGTACTGCATTTTAACTTAAAGTTTAGGATTATCAGAGATGCAATAGGTCCCAATTTCTGATAGCACCACACTTTGTGGAAGAAAAGAACAAACAATATTATTTCAAAACTGCCATTTTTAATAACTCAAAATCGTTGTGCTGACTTTATGGCGAAAGATTTGAGAATCCAGTGAAATTAGACTCTGTTTTGGTCTTTCATTCTTTGCTTTTTATATGGCACATAGTAATTTCTCTTTCAATTTCCTTCCTTGTTTCTCAAAATCGCCACTCATGGCTAAAAAGATATCTGTCGTACAATAACTAACAGCAATAATGAAATGACAGAAAGTAGGCAAAATTTATAGTGTTCCATTCTAAATTCACGTCTGATAAACTGGAAGTGATAAAGTATGCCTGTCAAGTAATTGTATTTAATGACGAGAAGGATGCTATATTTTACAAAGTTTTTCATGCATACTATACCAAGATGATTATAAAGACTTCTGGCAATATACCCGAAATGCTCATTTTAATAATCTTACATATAGACTATTTTACTGTTCTAAATCTGGTCAAAATGCGCGGATGATCTTCGGAGACACGAAAGTTTGAATTTTCTTGTGAATTCATTATTTTTGATTTTCCGTTGTTTGCGCGGGAACGGTACTTCTTACCGACTTGAAATTTTTACAATCGTAAGGAGAAGGTAAAATACGTAAAATGTGTAGTATGCTCTTTTTTTTGACAAACCATCTTTTGTAGCTGAAAAATCTCATTTTATAAAATAACGAAGATAAACATAGGGAGGTTGGTGTTCATAGATGTGCGGTCGAGTAAACGATAGAAGCGTTGCGGCGAGATATCTCTCGCTCTGGAATATCTTATTTTTATGGTGAGAGCTATACCAAGAGTTATCGTGATGAAGGCCGACTGGCGATATCGCCTCCTTACACACGTGCTGTGCCTGCGATAAGTCTTAGTATAGCCCTTACAATAGAAATAAAATATTCGAGAGCGTGAGATATCTCCCCGCATGTCTATGGGCACCAATTTTTCTACGCTATACCATCAAATCCCATTTTCAGGTACAAGGAATGCTTGTTTAGGAAAACGTATTTTTACCTTCTCTTAACGACGTCTAAGGCTTCAAGTCGATAGGACATACAGCAGTTACGGTGCTATCACCGAAAAGCCAAACACGACGAATTACAAAAGAAAATATAAAACTTTCTATCTAGGAAGTCCTCTTTCCATATCGACCAAATTTCTATTGGAAGCGGTCGGGAGTTCAGAGAAGATAAATCCTAAATTTCGAGATTAATTGCCATCAAACAACGTAACCTAGAGGGCCCGAGTGAAATAATTCTCTAAACTCTGTATCGAAAATCGTTTCTAAAATCCCAGAAATCTGCATGCGGAACTTTCAAGTGGACGTCCGCGGGCACCCGTGGGCGTAGATCGGCATTCTGAATAAATTGCAAGGCCGCCCATTCCAGAACCGCATTTTTGCCGTTTCCGGGTTTTCTTGTTTTTGACCCTAAAAACGACCTCGTAGGAACAAATATATAGAAGCCTTCTCGTTCCGCGTTCGACAGTACTGACGCCGAGAGGTCCGAAAGAGCTCGAATTTACTTTCGCTGATAACCATCGCTGAAACAGTCGCACGCCACTGCGAGAATCTCAGAAGGGAAAAAGAACCTAGCTCGATCGGAGCGTGGCGTCAGTTGGTTCTGAAGTTACAAATTTTCTAAGAGGGCATGTCGGCTCAAAAAGTGCGAAGTTAACTGAATCGAGTCGGGTTTCTTATGATGGGTGGAGCAGCACTACTAGAATACAGGTCTCAAATATCACGTCATCTGACTATTCGGACGGTTGTGGTGGGCGTTACAAAACGCCCGAAAGGTTTTTGGGGGAAAGTTCGTGGTTTTTCGGTTTACCAACAGAAATTAGTTTTCACTGATCGATAGCATTCTCAAATCTCTATTGAACGTCAAAAACCAGAACTCCGTACCCTTTATACTTTCAGAGCTAGAAGCCCTCTTAAGTTCGACCTGTCGCGCCCTCCAGCGGCCGAACTGAAAACAGTGAGAGATCGGTACTTAACAAATCTACTTTTTGATATCTTTGAACCCCCCCCCCTGACACCCCGCGCAGATTCTTATGGGCCCGAATTTAAAAGCGCCTAGGGCACAACACTACTTAGGGGCTTTACATCGCCTTGCTCCAGATCCATTTTCGCTGCTAGGTGTCACCGCCTTCGCTCCTTTCCCTACTCTCCAAGTTTAGTAAAAATTGGCCTGTCCGTTCTCGAATTATTACGATTTTACGTTTTGAAAAAATGCAATTTTCGTCGAAATCGCCAAAAGAATTTTAAATATTGCAATTATTTTAAACCTGACGGTGTGTAATATGGTGAGTAACGGTAAGTAATATGGTGAGTAATGGTGAGCAATAAAGAATTAATGTTATGTTAAAACAACTAGTATAAGGCTTTTAAGTATTAACAATAATTGCTAGTCAACTAAATCTAAGGTACATTATGAAGTATAATTAAAATTTCATTTGATATATTCAAATCAATTAGTTGTACAAAAACTAAGAAGGTTTTTTAAATACATTTTCAGTAAGCTAAACCTACTTAACGCAAATGTACCCTAATGAGAACATTCTGTTTAACATACACCACTTTTATTTTTTAAAAAAAATAGTACCACGATAACCTAATAAAAATTAATAATATGAATAGTGTAATTATATGTTATTACCAAGTGTAACTTATTCATTACAGTTTTAATAATATAAGTAGTCAGCCTACTATAACTTGAAACATTTCTGGCCTATTAGAAAGTTATAACCCATAGGACAGTACGATTCTATAATTATGCATATCGTGAATGTAATACATCCAAAGATAAAAATACAAGTATAATGAAGTTAAGAATTCTAACATTAACTATATTGTTTATTTTACACGGAACTATAGTCTAAATCAAATAAGAATAAAGCGAAGGAAATGATAGGGACAGCTTCACCTTCATCCTCATTGGTTAATAAACGAGTCCGTTTTACACAACTTTAACATGCTGATTTTATTGAATACCGTGTTACCAGATGTACGAAAGTAAATTACTTATAGCTACATAAAAAAATGTTTTATGATATATATCTGATAAAACAATTTTTTAGTAATGTTTATAACTGAAAAGTATATAACGTACTTTTCATAAATGCCTTAAAAATAGATGATACGACAAACCTAAAAGAAACGGAGACGTGACAACGTTGGCTTTTGTGAAGTTGTAATATAACCACACTTTTTTCTTCTTGCTTGGTTAGGGTCAGTTAGCCTGTTATTCTAATTTTGTCATTTTACGTCTTTTTTTGGTATTGCTGTTATTCTTTTATTTATATTAAAACAGTTCTTTTAAGAGCTCATTAAACTCAGCGTATCGTTATACAGGTAATTATAATTTGAATTATAACAACCTAATAATCAAAATATCAATGCAATATTTCAGGTTATATTTGCGATTATGGCTGAAGTTTTCAAAAATGCTAAAGGAAAACACGTAAAAAGTGGTCAGAGACTTATGGTTTACAATGTCTATTTAAAACATTTACAAAACAACAGTAAGACTTGGTCAGTCAAGCAAACGTTGGCTGAAGTTGGGATCGGACAGAATACGATGTGGAATATAATTAAACAAATGAAAGCTTCTGGATTGGTACAATCTCCTAAGAAAACTAGGGAATCAAAAACATGTTTTCAGAAACTTGAAGACTTCGAGAAATCTGCCATACGAAGACATGTACATTGTTTTTATTTTCGAAATCAAGTTCCAACTGTAGCAAAAATACTACAAGCTGCTAAAGAAGACGATTCATTACCAGATTTTAGTTATTCAACATTACATAGAACGTTATTAAAATTGGGATTCAAATATGATAAACGAACAAGAAAAACGATTTTGATTGAAAAGCCAACTATTGTTTTGTGGAGAAGAAAATATTTAACTGCTATTAAACAATACCGAGAAGAAGGAAGAACGATTTATTACACAGATGAAACATGGGTTAATGCAGGACATGTGAGAAGTAAAGTTTGGCATGATACTACCATTAAAACTGCCAGACAAGCATTATTTGAAGGCCTTTCAACTGGAATCAAAGATCCATCAGGCAAAGAAAAGAGGTTAATAGTTGTTCACATCGGTAGTGAATCTGGCTTTGTTGATGGAGGACTTCTAACTTTTGAATCCAAAAAGACAGGTGAGGACTGTATTGTTTTTGTATGTTTTTTATTACAATAAATTATTTGAATGTTTGTAGGTGATTATCATCAAGACATGGATGGAGATGTTTTAAAAATGTGGTTGGAAGGGATCCTACCTAAATTAGAACTTCATTCGGTCATTGTAATGGACAACGCCCCTTATCATAGTATTAAAGCTAATAAAGTACCCACTCGGAATTGGAGAAAAGATCAGATTATTGATTGGCTTCATGGCAAGGAAATTACACCAGGAGATAATTTATTGAAATTGCAATTATTAGAATTGGTAAAACAGTATGTGTTATCACATCCAACACCATATGTCATCGATGAACTTATTAAAAAGAGTGGAAGATTAATTTTAAGATTACCACCGTATCACTGTAATCTGAATCCTATTGAGCTAGTATGGGCTCAAGTTAAGCAACATGTTGCTGTTAATAATCGAACGTACTCTATCGAAGAGGTAAAGCAACTCTTATGTGATGGAATTGCTGGTGTAACTGCAGAAAAGTGGAATGATTGTGTCAATCATGTAATACGTGAAGAAAATCATATGTGGGATTTAGACGGAATAACAGAACAAGTGGTTGAGAAAATTGTGATTAATTTACAGTCGGAGAGTTCTAGCGAGGAGGATTCTGCTGACGATGATATGGAGGTAGAGTGATTACCAGAAGTATAAATAGACAAACAGCAAAATGGATGCACTATTGTTATATACAGTACCTACAACTCCTGCTCCTTAATTAAAATATGTTTTGTAATTATTGAATTGACTTGTACTACAGGCTTTTTACCTTTTTGTTTATGTAAAAACTAAATAAATAAACATTTACATGTTAACTCGTAACTTCCTTTGCTTTGTAAGAGGTATATACTTATGAGGTTATTCATTATACTTTGTCATTATAAAGATCTACTATTTCATTTATTCATAGTTCGTCAGCTACTGGTTTTTAATTTTTATACATATTCTTGAACAACTATTAGACAGCAATTTCAAATTTGGCGCCCTTTTCGAACACTTCAGCTGCTTAAATCTGCCTTGCACCGCAGTGCCACCTACTTTATTCTTATTTGATTTGGACTATAGTTCCGGTTATTTAAATATACAGATGTATAAAATTTATAACTATAAAGATTATATGGAGAACGTACTTTAAAGGTTGTTATGATCTTACTACATACAAGTGCATTGAAGTCATACACAGTATACAATTGTAAATTAATAAAGTGCATTCGGCACTTTTCCATTACGTTTCAATTATGTATTACAGCGTAAAAGCTTTCTGTTTATTTTCGCTGTTACATACTTGTTATAAAGCCAAAGCAGACTAAATGTCTAAATGTACTTATAAGAACGCAGTCGAGATGTCACTAATAATGTTTTTATTTCTTTTAATACATGCTTTAACAGGCAAAAGTAACTGTCTTTACTTAAATATGCAAATGTCCAACCTGAGAGAACCTTACAAGAATTGTATTATTCATCTGATAAACAGCTGGTTTCAGACTGATGAAACGATAACTTTTATTTCTTACAACCAAGAGAATATTTGGATCCCAGAGAATATTCGACGTCCGTTTATGGTGAGCAACTTAGAAAACTCAATTCAATTATCTTTGAAATCCTATCATAATTATATAGTTTATGTCGATAAACTTGACAATGCATACTCTACTTTAGTAAAATTCAGAAACAGCAGTATATGGAATGAAAGTCGAAGCCCTAGAGGAAAATATATCATTGTTACTAACTCAAAACAATTAAAGAAAATATTTAAAATGTTTTGGAGTTTTGACATCACAAATGTAATATTAATTAATTATGAACTTGCTCAAGAATGGCCCAAACTATATACTTCTAGTTCATCAAATTGTGGACGGCGCTTAAAAA
>VTPC01091187.1:201885-219706 GCA_011009095.1 Ignelater luminosus
TAACACTTTCTATTTCTTATCGGCGTCCAGTGTTTTTGCAAAACCAACTTGATTCTAGCGATTTAATCACCATAAGCAATCCAGTTTGGATAGTTCCTAAAGCTCCTTGGCTGGCGAAAATAAAAGTTATTTTCACAGCTTTTAACAGAATATTTTGGACAATTGTAGTGGCAATACTTATTTCAACGTGTTTAATATGGTGGGTAATTCTGTACTTTGCAGACGAAACAAGCTTTTTTAAAAGCTGTTCTACTTATTGTTTAATGATGCTTGAACTTACAATTGGTGTTCCTCTAACAGTATTACCAAAAAGCAAAAGCTTGCGTGTTCTAATTTTATTTTACTTGTTTTATCACTTAGAAATTACAACATTGTACAAAGCAAGGTTAATGAATGTTTTGACAAATCCTGGCCGTGAATCTGCTATAAAGAGTATAGAAGAATTAATAGAATCTCCTTACAAACTTTATAGGAGCAATGCAACTTTTTCATCTTTTTCAGAAGTATTACTGAAGAAATCTGTAGTTTTACCATCTGTGAATTTAATACAGTGGATGATACATACAGCGTACTATCGTAATTGTGCAGCGATTATGGATTTTGCATATATTAAGTTATTCCCCGCTCTGCATTCTAAAATAGATGTCATTCATCAAAGCTATCCTAGAGGAGAGGTAACCATAGCTATGAGGAAAGGACATTACTTTATGAAAACTTTCAATGAAATCGCCGGAAGACTAATAGAGAGTGGATTTATACAGAAAGTAATATCTGATGCTATTGAGGAAGGCTTTGTAGCAGATGCTGACGTATTCAGAGGGGTGTTTACATGGAGCCATGTAAGTGGAATTTTTATTTGGTGGAGCGCTGGATTATTACTTGGATTGATAGTATTTTCGATTGAAATAATATCAAAACGAGTTTGGAAATAATTAATAATCGCTTGACAAAGATAACTTGTGTCTAACAAAATGTTTTTTGTATTTTGTACTCTTTCTTGTAATTTTACTGTCATTAGAAGTCCAAGAATTTTCTAATGATCGATGTGCTTTACTTTCCTAATAATAATACTTTCAGTGTTTGTCTTAGTTTGCAATTAAAATTCGGTACTGTTTTTAAATATTGTAAATGTGATGTGTAGTGTTATAAAAATTAAAAGTAATTTGCACCTACCAATTTTGTTTACTATACAATGATAACTCCTATAACAATTTTCACCTTTTTGATTATTATTCTTAACTATGCCAAGATTTAGGGAATGTTTCGTTCTCGAAAGGGAATCTAAGTATAAATTATAGAGTTACAATTCTGAATTAAGTCAGTTTAACCTTGGGTGCCTATTGCTCTAAATCTACCTACAAGGCTATTACGTAAATAACTTTATTATACAACACTAACAAAGTAAATGACAAAATAAGGCTGGTAATCTGCAGATACCATTTTTTTTGTAAAAATGCAAAATAATAAACCAAACCGCCCTTCTCAGGGCGAACGCCTGAGAATAAAAGCAGGGTCAGCTTTCGAAACTTCGCGACAAAATATTGCAGCAGAGTATGGTAATAGCTCAATTAACACCTAAAATGAGAATCCACACTCATCAACTTTTGGACAACATACAAATACCTTATAAATAACAACTGGTTACTGGAAAGAAGTCTCTACTAAGCTTGGACTCAGTGCAACAGGATCCATTTTTTTCGGTTTACAGAACTTAAACTGTTTGCGGGATGGTCAATGACTTTCACATATTTTCATCTATAAAACTACGCACAAGAAAAGTGCATTGTTTACACACAAAACATTGTTTAAGCGTCAAAACGTCTGTGTACACTTTAACACCTAACTTCACATAACCGTCGAATGTTCGGTAATTACTAAAAGACAAATTTTCATTAGCGAGAAGGTTCGGTAATCCAAAATATCATAATATTCAATAAGTTCTTGTAACTAGAACCAAGGGTTTCGCAAGCTTCACGATCCTAACACCTAGTTAGACAAAGTTCTTGGGTTTATAAAACTTTAACCCACGAAACGATAACTGGAGAAAATTGCATTTTCAAGCTCTCACAAAATTCTTAAACATCCGCTAAAGCAAAGGGTAAATTTAACTCCAAGAGCCACTTCTGATGAGTTTTCTTTAAAATATTCGATACGATAGGAAAAATAAATTTGGGGTGCTGTGATTTTTCAACAACTTCAGCAGGAGTACACGAAGATGGTCCTCACTCTACCTTGGACTAAAACCCTTTGCCCGTGCGTTCTTTTCTTTTGCGCCGGACCGTCTCAATATACAAGCCACGCCTAATTAGGCGCAACTATACCAAACGTAAGTGAAACAAAGAAAGATAGAGCCACCATCACCATCCCTACCCACAACAGAATATTTCGATCGTGCTAAAATAGGTTTCGACATTGTAGCTGAGTCCGCAAAAATACAAAGGCCTATTCAAATTAAAAATGTATTAAGTTTTTCCCCTGTTAGCGAAGTATCAAAGTATGCATTATCTGCATTTACTGTGCAGAATAGTCAACACATTGACAAGCCAGATTCACACAGGAATCAACTATGGCATTCCCTATACGTGACGGAAAATTAAATATAAATCAGCCCATCTGTTACGTGCAAAACTGGGATTAGTGACCCATCGATATACACATCTATATATAAAATCGGTATGGCACCTGTAATGCTAGCTTTTGACAGTCGTGGGCGAAAAAGGCCCAGAGCCGGCGGTAGACGGTAATATTGATGGGAGAATCTTTATGGGTTTCGAGATCGAGAGGGCACCAACCGCGGTAGCAAATCGGTGTCCTACTTTTGAAAAAGAGACTCTGCAGCTGATATCCGTATCTAGGCCAGTAGGTTCGAACGCTACACGAGTAGACAGAATCGAGATTGTACTGCACCCTTTTAAGGTACTTACACTCCCAATAAGGGATTAAGCTGGTATTATGTAGGTAGGTGAAGATCAACGTCCATTGGCTTTGGAACACCTGATCACTGAAACCATCTATGTGTATGTTAATACCACAAGAAAAGCCAAAAGGCAAATTGATAATCTTTATTAGCATACTATTAAATTGGTTCAATAAAGAGAATACAGCAATCCTGGTTTACACTGCTTGAAAATCGTTTTAACATAAACACATATAAAGAAAAAGGTAGCTACATAGAAGTACACGTAAAACAAGTAAACATGAAATAAACACAGCCACAATGAATTCTTTAATATGCACGAACCATCGGCCAGACGCATTACATAGAACGCCAGCAAGTCTGAATAATTTGTGGATATTAGAAATTTTGCGGTCGCTTTGAAGACAGCACATGAACTACAATGTAAAACACAAATAACAGTAATAACGTTACTGGGGTCGTCACCTCCAGGGGGTTTGCATTTAGTTTTGGATCCAGATAATTGTTTAAATAAATCTGTAAAAAAGACAAATTTCGCAATGTTACACAACAACAAGAATTTACGTTAACAGAGCTTTCCATGGATAAACTAACACGACAAGAATTAAATTAATAATCTTGTTGGTTTTATCGGTATACGATCAAACAAATAAAGATCAATAACATTTCGGAACAGAAAAAGTACGTTAAAACATGGCAAATAACGGATTCCTCTTAAATAAACATTATTACAAAGTTTTTCACCACTGTGAAATAATGCGTCAAACTTTTCACTACTGCGAAAGAATATCACAAGGTTTTTCACTAATGTGAAGCGATGTTACAGTAACGTGAATCTTTGGTTACTTTTATCAAAAGCAACGGGTGACGACACGATAAAATACGGGTAGGTTAGCAAACAACTACATTAGCAGTTGCCGAGCTTGATGAGCCAATGTTAGCTTCGTCACAAGATACAGTTTTATAAGGGGTAAAACTATTTACCGTAATACTGGAACTATCCAATAGAAACCCTAATTTATGGCACAAATTACACTCAATTCACTGCACTGGTTTACACAAGATTTCTTTTATGACTAATACATTAAATTTTCCAGGGACGGACGACATTCACATACGTTCTTAGATTGAAGGTAGATGTCGACTGTCTTTAACTATCTTTAAAGAGCGAAGCAGTACAAAATTCGTAGAGCTTCGACCAAACGATATAGATACAAGGAACACGCTAACAACGCTAGTACCTTTGGAAGAAATGAAATAATAAGAGAGGTGATACGGTAATTAAACTGTGAGTTCGGTGTGAATTTAGTTTGGTAGGTCCGCCGATGAGGGAGATTTGATTTACACACTAACGGCAGTGACACATCTGGTACACTCCAGGGACTATCAATAAATATTTAACAATGACAGAAATAATTCGCGTCGTACGCACTCAGGCTGTCTTTCGCTTACGTGGATGCTATCTAAACACTTGAAATAGATCTCGATAATTTTCCAAGTTCCAAACTTTCACACACGTAATCGCGGAGTGCGCGGGTGTTTCTTATTTGCAGTCTTTCATCGAACTTCTAAAGTCTTGATCGAAATGAGAATTTGTGACATTATTTCAAATGTCAATGGAGATTATGTGCAGATCTATCCTTGTTTGTGAACTCAATGGATCTTTTAAATGCACTTTAAGCATTAAATTTAATCTTTCGTTTGGATATTTTCGTTTCATTTAAACTCATTATTTTGTTTCATCATAAAATGCATTCATTTATTTTTAATTTATAGTTACATTTCGTTTTGGAATGTTTAGCAAGTTATTTATATTGCTAACAGATATTTTTCTTTGGAGTCTTGTTAAGAATTAAAATGTGTTCAATAAATTGTTTTATGTTTCTTGGTAGTTAATAAAATCATTTCTTCATTGTGAAAATATTTTATTTAGGCTTCATTTATAAAATTTCATACATCGCTTTATCGTCGAAATATGTTTTGCTCTAGTTTAAAATTGTTTATATGTTTCGGGTGTATTTTTCTGCCGCCGGCAATTTGAAGAGTACTTTATTTACATTTAGATTTGGTTTGTCAGAAGAAATGCTTAGATATGTCTTTATAAAAGACCGAATTAAATAAGATTAATTACGTGTGGTAACTTTTCATTTTTAATGCATCATTTGTGTTTTGTTTCCTCGTACAGTGTACGGAGTATGTGAGAAAAGTAATGAGACTGATTTCGTACTAACCAAAGTTTTTATTTTTTTCAAACAACAATGTTATCCCCTTCAAAGTAGTTCCCTTGGGCAGCTATACACCGGCGGAGTCGTTGTTCCCACTCTTGGTAGCAGCGCTGGAAGTCTTCAACTGGTATGGCTTTTAACTGGTCGGTGACAGTCTTTTGAATGTTCTCCAGAGTTCCAAAATGACGTCCTTTTAGGACATGTTTCAATTTCGGGAAAAGGAAAAAGTCACAAGGGTTCAAATCAGGTGAATAGGGGGGATGAGGAACAAGAGTAATGCGTTTTGAGGTCAAAAATTCACTGATGGAAATTGCTGTGTAACACGGAGCATTGTCACGATGTCTGTCAAAATTTGATGCACGGTGAAAGTGTTTAAATTTAACTGTTCACTCATTATCCTTATTGTTAAACGACTGTCTGATCTCACAAGAGCCCTCACACGTTCAACGTTTTCGTCAGTTTTTGAAGTTGAAGGTCTTCCTGAGCGAGGTTCATCTTCAACGTGTTCTCGGCCGTCCAAAAATGATTTGTGCCAGCGGAAAACTTGTGCTCTTGATAAGAACTGTTCCTCATAGACCGGTTTCAACTTTTCAAAAGTCACACTCACGGATTCACCAAGTTTAACACAAAACTTTATTGCACAACGTTGCTCTAAATTCCGATGCTCCATTTCTGTAACACACAACAAAAACACAACTTCACTGATTGCGCTGTCAAAAATAATGTGTTAGCTGTACGGAGTTGTAACTCGGACTGAGGAAGTGGAAGCGATAAACAAACCGGTGTAGCACAGGCCGGTAGACACAACGTTGCCAGATCTCCCGCAGTGTTGCCAGTCTCATTACTTTTCTCACACACCTCGTATAACTGGCTTTTCTTATTATTTCAAATTTGCAACATTTATCGGCTGCGAATTCACCTATTCTGTAGTGGCCGTAGTGCCTTTTAATCGCGGATTTTTGCGGACGACGTCTAGAATTCGCAAGCTAAGAGGTGTTAAGGTTGTGGAAAACAATTTTTCCGCGTTAGTCCGACAAATATGGTCGGGATTGCGAAAAGTGACCATCTGCGTGCCCAGGAGATGAATGTATTTAGTTTTTGGTAATTTTTCTTCCGTGTGTCCATTTTCGAACTCTCATGACCTCAATATTCAGTTGTGTTCATCGTTTTGATAGTTTCTTTAAAAAGAAAACTGTAGTGATGTAACGATTTCGTCAGGTTAAAGAAACAATGCAGTGAACACTGTTTAGTTTTTGTTTGTTACGCTTAAATTCATCAGCGTCGCGTAACTTTTGCCGTAATAAGAAAAGCCTGCGGTTCCTGCTTCAGCCGCAACTTGTGGATATATCTTCGGTGGTTCCTCGTTGACAGCGTTTCCGAATCTTAAAGACCCAGGAAGGAGCATGTAAGAGATACCTTTTTGTTTATATCTTTTGTTTTGTTTAACGTATATTTTGCCCAAGTAAGGTTAAAGTTCTTTTAACCAGATTTATTAAAGTCTTTTTGGAATTAAAATCATTGATTTTTCTTCATAATTTTATTAGTTTGTAAATTTGAACGTTCACAGGGAATAAGTTGATTTATAATATATTTTGCGTTTTTTATTTTGAGATACTTTAAAAGTAATTATTTGTTTATTTATCTTAATTTAGAAAAGTTAAATAATAGCGGTTTATATTTTGTATTCAAAATTCACTTTTTATCATTTGGCGTTAATTAATTCTCTTGACTGTTATACAGGGTGTTTCATTAATAATTGGAAATATTTTAACTGTACAATCCTGAGCTCAAAATATTAAGATTTAACCCAAATCACTTGGATAAAATGTGGCTCCTTACTGAGTTACAGGGTGTTTTATTTAAAAATTTAAAAACTATTTGCACACAGTACTTTAAAACTATTTGACGTGTCTTTGTCATACTTGGCAGGAAGTGTAGATACTGTACACCCTACTAAACTATGTTAAATAATGGTTTCTGGCTACTACCAGAGGGGTACAATAGGGAGAAGTGAATGGTTGATCCTTCCCAAATTCTACGACACTGGTGGAATTGCCATTTTAGCACAATTTTTCGATTCTCCAATACTTTCTATGTAAATAACATACTGTGCATTCATAGCGATATAGTCATTATGTTTTGAGATATTTAAAGATAAAAATGAAGCGGCACAGTTATTTTGATTTTAATGTGTATTAATTATGACGGTGTTTTTGGGTCATAGGATTGCATTTATTACGCAAATGAAACTTTAATCCCCATTAACAGAAAAACATACTGTTATTTATTGAAATTTCTTTGTGGTTACGAAAAGAACCTTTTTGTTATAAAACATCCTGTAACTCAGTAAGGAGCCACGTTTTATTTAAGTGATTTGGGTTAAATCTTAATATTTTGAGCTGAGGATTCTACAGTCAAAATATTTCTAATTATTAATGAAACATCCTGTATAATTTGAGAAATCTTTATTTCCTTTGTTTATTAATTTGGTTTTATCCTCTTCTGGGAACAGTTTTTGAAACATAATCTCTTTTATTATATTTTGTTGTGTTTTTACGTTAAGATACTAACACCTTTATTTATGTGTTGTAAACATATTTTTTTGTTGCTTGCTTTTGAGATTAATAAATTGTAGTAAAATTCACTTTCGTTGATTTATTGCGAAATAGAGTGTAAAAAGGTTTGCTACATAAAACTGTGTTGTGTTGCTTAATAATGTAAGCTGTCAGATGAATCACCAGAGAACCAGTAAAATTTCCAAGCATTATTATTCTATTTAACTTATGTCGTTTTGGTAAGTAATAGGGAGCATTAATTTGACTCCTTTCTTAAGATTTCAAGTGTCTAAGGTAGAGAATTCAAAGTGTTAAGTTTTATTGCAAAATTATCTTCATAAAGTTATGTGTTCATTGCAAATGTTTCATGATGTGATATTCTATATGGCCGCTTGTATACAGGGTAATTGTCTCGTAAGGGACTCATATACAAAGTGTTAGTTCTCGAGAAACTGCGTGGACTGGCCGTGGGTTCTCTATGACTCAGCTTCTGGCACCCTTAATTTTGGACATCTTTTGAACGCGTCAAGAGTTTTTTGTTGAGTAAACTCTTTTTTGGGTTAAGATAAGTTTAGCTAGGACCACCCCGTTTTCAAATTGAGCTATGGGCTTGAACAATTACAGGTAATTTTAAAAATATTCAATTCTCGAGTATATTGCTTCTTAGAATACAAGAAAACATTTTGTTAGAGAATTCGAGAAAGAACTAATGTTACCAAGTCGTAAATCTACCAATATTAAAGAACGTTAAGCAAGAGGCTTTTATTTACAGAGATAAGATAAAATATAATTCCTAAAGAAAATAATGTTAAGGAATGGTTAGGAATAATAAAGAAAAATTATATTATTTACGAATTTTCATAACACGTTAATGAAAGATTTGATTATTTTTGATTTTTCATAACACATCTTGAAGCAGACTCGGCCTGAAAGTGTGTTTTTAGCTGATATGTGAACAAACTTCAGAAGAAGTTTGTGTGGTCATGTATTGCTGAGACTGCAGCCTCACAGTCTCATTAAGGTGGTAGTAATGGCTTATTACCGGCAATACAAACCAAATAAATGCTGATACTGTTTTATTACATTCCAAATTTTCTTTTTATACAATATTGACATGCTGACAATTATAACAAATTACAAACTAGATAACACAGAAGAAATAACAAATATGCATTATAACACTAGTAACAATTAAAATATACAATTCTGCAATTTTAGTTTTACAATTAGTTTGTCTTTTTGCTGGTTTAAACTTTTCTTTATTTACTTTTTTAATACGTTATAGTACAAAATAGTAAATTTATCTACTCTCGTTTATGTAACTCGATACACTTTTATTGTAGAAGTGCTGACTGGTACCTTCCTGTACAATGAAATGTGACGCACTTCTTTTAATATGTTGCAAATGACCTAGAAAGTCTCGTTATTGAAAATAATTTATATTGAAATATTAGGTTTGATTTAATTTGATGAAAACTGGAATTATGTTTTAAATGGAAAATAATCTGTTTAATCCAAGATTAAACAATATGATTGGAATTGAACAACTAAAATGCGATAAGTAATTCCTTTCAAGAGATAAACATTATTGACAAAGGATTCCAATTAAAAATAAAATAACTGAATATATTCACGAAATCATCAAATTGACATAACATTTGAAAATAACATTACAGTAGTTGTATGTTTGAACAACCGAATTCCTTTTTAGGCTACAAGAGAAAATAATAACGTAAATAGGTTCGAGTTTTTTCATCCAATCTTTAAGTACGTTTAAGAGACTTCGGCTTGCAATGGCAGTTTGACATTTTACATGTATGATGCTTTCGCTGCTTGGGTTATATTGGACCTGAGATTATTTCCAGATTATATTAAATTATTTCTTTCTTTTATTTATGTATGGCTCATGGATATAACCTTGCGTGCAGAATTGATCAGAGTCTTGAAGGTTGGTCCTACCTGCCAGAACTTGACTTAATTATTATTTTACTTGCGACTGTGGTGATAAAATACTTTTTGTAGAAAAATTAGAACAAACCAACTAACAATGTGTTATTACTTGAAAAACTATAAATAAAATTTTGAAATTCTGTGTAAAAGCAGTCCATTTTCTGTTTTACTACTCATTTGATTAAGATAGTCAGTTTTTTACGAGGGTAAGATGAAAAGTTCTCGGCCTGACACAGAGATGGCGTTCCAATCAGCGAAAATTTATGATTCCTGCCTAGGTGCACGTGTAATCAGTTCGTATGACAAGTTTCAACTTGTTCTCTCGAGTAGTTTGTTTACACGAATTTCTGCAGTAGACGTCTTGCGTGTTTTTCGTTAAAATGGATAAACTCGAATATCGTGCGGTCATAAAATTCTTCATTTTGGATGGATTAACCTCTAAGGAAATTCATCCAAAGTTGACAAAAGTTTACGGAGACTCTGCTCCTGCAATGAAAATGTTAAAAAGTGGACAGCTTAATTTAAACGTGGTCACACATCCCTCGAAGATGACCCACGTGAAGGACGGCCAAAAACCGCAACCACACCGGAAACCATTGAAAAGGTGCACGATATCGTGCTGGACGATAGGCGTGTGAAGGTGAGTGAGATAGCTGAGGCCGTGGAGATATCGGAAGAAAGAGTGCGAAACATCTTGCACACAGAATTAGGAATGCGAAAGCTCTGCACAAGGTGGGTGCCGCATTTGCTGAATGCAGATCACAAGCAAATGCGCAAACGAGTTTCGCAGCAATGTTTGGACCGATTTAATAGGGATCCGACCGATTTTGTGAGGCGATTTGTTACAATGGATGAGACATGGGTCCAGCACTACACGCCAGAAACGAAACAGCAGTCGAAGCAGTGGGTGGAAGCCGGTGGATCAGCGTCAAAGAAAGCGAAGTCGATCGTATCTGCTGGAAAGGTCATGGCCAGCGTGTTTTGGGATGCGAAAAGGGTTCTGTTAATAGATTACCTTGAAAAAGGCAGAACAATTACAGGCGAATATTACTCCAACCTTCTTGACCAGCTGGATGCCAAAATTCGCGAGAGGAGGCCTGGCTTGAAGAAGAAAAAATCATCTTTCTCCAGACAACGCACCTGCTCACAGAAAAACAGTGACATGTATCAAAATTCTGATTGCATAGCAGTGTATTCATTTCAAAGAAACAGATTAATAGCACTAATATTTAATAGCTATTTCCTGGTTTACGAAATACCTGCACTTAGTAATTTATACATTTGTTACAACCTTGTATCGATTTTAAAATTGATCTTCTAACAACTTACATTATGCGAGCAATTATCTTTGCAGTGTTTATTTTAAAAAAGCTTGAATTACAACCTCAGTTATTTACAGTAAAACTTTGTCATTAATACCTTTAATATGTATATTCACTTTTAAACATTGCTTTAAAGCAAATAATACAACAAATGTAATCTGTCGCATTTGATGGGCTTCTAGTTAGTAATAAATTATAAAAAAATATTTTCGCAGTGTCACTGATATTTCTAATAAATAAATAAAGGATCTCTATGCACTTAAGAAAGTGAAAGTGCATTTATGCATATAAAAATAAGAAATATGCCATTCGATCTTTCTGCTTATGTACATTTATAAAAATCATCAAAATATGCATTTATGATGTAGACTTTTTATTTATACGTTATGTGTATTACACTTTAAAAATTTATTTTAATAGAAATCATACGTAGTATACAATTTTAATTGATCAAAGTGCATTCAACACTTTTGTATTACGTTTCTAATTATGAATTACAGCGTAAAGACTTTCTGTTTATTTCTGTTGTTACATGCTTATTAATTTATTATAAAGCCAAAGCAGATGTGTCTAAATGCAATTATAAGTACGCAGTCGAGATGTCACTAACAATGTTGTCGTTCCTAATAATATACAGTTTAACAGGTAAAAGTAACTGTCATTACTTAAATATGCAAGTGCCCAACCTGACGGAACCCTACAAAAATTGTGTTATTCATCTGATAAACAGCTGGTTTCAAACCGATGAAACGATAACTTTTATTTCTTACAACCAAAAGAACATTTGGGTTCCAGAGAACATTCGAGGTCCGTTTATGGTCAGCAACTTAGAAAACTCAATTCAATTATCTTTGAAATCCTATCATAATTATGTAGTTTATGTTGATAAACTTGACAATGTATACTTTACTTTAGTAAAATTCATAAACAGCAGTATATGGAATGAAAGTCGAAGCCCTAGAGGAAAACACATCATTGTTACTAAGTCAAAACAATTAAAGAAAATATTTAAAATGTTTTGGAGCTTTGACGTTACAAATGTAATATTAATTAATTATGAACTTGCTCAAGAATGGCCCAAACTTTATACCTATAGTTTATCAAATTGTGGACGCCACTTAAAAACAAATTTGATTCAAGTTTGCAAGAGCAATTTAAAAGTAAATTTTAATTACAAAATTACTAATTTTATAAGTGGATGTAACATGACTGTAGTAGAAAGGTATCAGTTAACGAAGAATTTAAAAATAAGTGGTGTAACTGCAGGTATTGGGACAAATATTGTAAGCTTGGTTGGCGAAATTTTAAAACTCAATACATCCTTTGCCATTACAACTAACGTGGAGATGTCTTTAAGTAACAAAAGTCAAGATGTAACACTTTTTATTTCACGGCATCGTAGAGACTTTTTGAGAAACCAGCTTGATTCTAGCGATTTAATCACCATAGGTGATCCGGTTTGGATAGTTCCCAAAGCTCCTCGGATCGCGGAAATAAAAGTTATTTTCACAGCTTTTAACAAAATATTTTGGACAATTGTAGTGGCAGTACTTATTTCAACGTGTTTAATATGGTGGGTAATTCTGTACTTTGCAGACGAAACAAGCTTTTTTAAAAGCTGTTCTACTTACTGTTTAATGATGCTTGAACTTACAATTGGTGTTCCTCTAACGGTATTACCAAAAAGCAGAAGCTTGCGTGTTCTAATTTTATTTTACTTGTTTTATCACTTAGAAATTACAACATTGTACAAAGCAAGGTTAATGAATGTTTTGACAAATCCCGGTCATGAATCGGCCATAAAGAGTATAGAAGATTTAATACAATCGCCCTTGAAAGTTTATTTGGTCAAGACAACTTATACAGGTTTTCCAAAAGGATTACTAAAGAAATCTATAGTTTTACCATCTGTGAATATAACACAGTGGATGATATATACAGCGTACTATCGTAATTGTGCAACAGTGGTCGATCTTGTACATATCAAATTGTTTCCCGCTTTTCATTCAAACATAGATCTTATGTATGACAGCTATCCTAGAGGAGAGCTAACCATAGCCATGAGAAAAGGACATTACTTTATGAAAACTTTTAATGAAGTCGCCGGAAGACTAGTTGAGAGTGGATTTATACGGAAAGTAATATCTGATGCTACTGAGAAAGGTTTTGTAGCGGATGATGATGTATTCAGAGTGGTGTTTACATGGCACCATGTAAGTGGGACTTTTATTTGGTGGGGCGCTGGATTATTACTTGGATTAATAGTATTTTCAATTGAAATAATATCGAAACGAGTTTTGAAATAATTAATAATTGCTTGACAGAGACAACTTGTGTCTAAAAAAATTATTTTTTGTATTTTGTACACTTTCTTGTAATTTTACTGTCATTAGAAGTCCAAGAATTTTTTTAAGATCGATGTGCTTTACGTTCTTAATAATAATATTTTCAGTGTTTGTCTTAGTTTGCAATAGAAATTCTGTACTGTTTTAAATATTGTAACTGTGATGTGTAGGGTTATAAAAATTAAAAGTAATTTGCACCTACCCATTTTGTTTACTATAAAATGATAACTCATTAAGACATAAAAAAAGATACATTTAAGTTTGATTAGCATTTTCACCTTTTTGATTAATATTCCTAATCATATAAGGCAGTCTGTTATGATTTAGAGAATGTTCGGGTTTAGAAAGAATATCTAAGTAAAAATTATAGAAAATTATAGAGGATAAAAAGTTAAACTCAGTTCATATAAGACTTACGTGATTTTAAGGCATACCTTAAGATATTCAATGTTGATTAGTATCTTCGTAGACTTTCTCAGCTTGTAAAACAACTTCAGACAAAGATAAAGTTAGTGGTTTATCGAAGAATGCTCTTTTAGAGGTCGCCGAGAAGTCCTTCTATATATTATTCTTTCAAACTTTTATCCTACTACCAGACATTCCACTTGCCCTCAAATAACTCATTGTATTAATTGGGCAACACACAAAATACGTCGTAGTAGTATGTGCATTTGAAATAATAATGTAATAATAATAGTAATAATAATAGTAATTGTAATAGTTGTATAATAATTCAGTTTCTTCTCTGCATAAATAAACTGCAATATTTGAAAAAGGAAAGATAACATGAAAAGTCATGATAACAACATAGTAGCCAAAGAGGCTGAGAAAAAACTGAGATACAGATCACTGTACGTAAGAAAATCTCTTTTCAAACGAATCTATACTTGATGCGTGTATTCTCTTGAATATCAAGACAGATAATTGGCCCTGATAAGTCCTTCAATCTTATGTAGAAAAATGTTTGGTTCTCCATTTAGTCTATTATTGTAATAGTCAGCTTACTGTAGTTGGTAACGTAATCTCTAGCGTATTATCTATAATTAAAATGGGAAATCCCGGAAGATCATCTAAATTGATTCTGATCCACTTTGATGAAGAACGGCGCGATAGATTTTTTTCCTCTAGCTCTTGCTCTAACTTGTTAGAGACTTTCAACCTGGAATGACGTAGGCTTCTGCGACAATTCGATGTCTAGGTCTATCGATTAGAATTGGTCCATAGTATCTATTGAGAATAGTGCAGCATTTTTGGAAAAACTTTCAGATTTTCTCGGGGCCGTAAGCAGCTTCCACGTAGCCAGAAATGAATTTGAATATGTGCTTTAGTCTGCCATTAACTGTTTCTGCAATTAATCAAAGACTTAGAAATTATAATAAAATAGAAGTATATCTTGCGAGACTCGTTAGATTATGAACAAGTAAACTGTTGCTTTCCATGCTTGAGTAATTCCATGGGACTTAGTTTTATCGACTACATCACGAAAACAACGAACCATAACAATATAGTCACCTGGTTAGAAGGAACTTAACATAACTGGATTCTTTTAACATTAACTTAAGAATTGTAGCATCATTATTGTCTCCATCTGCAAAATATGGTCTGTCTGCAACGAAGATGTATTCATCGGACAGACAACAGATCATAATCTTGTAAAGGTTTGAATTCTTATAAACTGATCATGTCTTCTTTTGAAGTTCGCGAGGCTCCTCAATGTAAACATACATAAAGTCGAACACAACTGGCACACTTGTTGGCGGCTGACCGAGTTGAATTTTTGTTTAGTGTTGATAACCAAGATTGTTTGGCACGAATCGTGAAAGAAGAGCCATCGCTGTAGACTCTATTAAACGACTAACTAACAATTACTTTGTTCGAAAAAGACTTCCTACAACGTCCTGAGGAACATTTTCTTCAACACCATCAAGTTAGTTAATTAACCCTATAGAAGATAAATTGAAATAGATCTCACATAACGTATATTTCATATACTACTTTGTTGACAAGCCAACAATGTCGAAGGCGAGGTGCGGTCAAGAGTAAGGAAGGGGATAGCTGAGGGAATTCTGGAGTCAAGAATCGTTGACTACTTAGTTTATTCTTCACAAAAGGGAACAAAAAAATTATTGGGTGCCTTATCAAGACTGCAAGGTGGATGATCCATCAATTTGATGTTTGGACCAGTCAAATTATGAAATGTTTGGGCGGATGTGTGAAAGCTCGCATTGTCGATGTGAAGTATAATCCTGCGTTGCTGTTTGCTTTTTCTTATTTCTTCAAAAACCTCTGGCAAACAAATGGTTGTGTACCACTCAGAATTGACCGTCCTACGATCCTCCAGCGGCACTGTAGCCACATGTCTATTTATCCCAAAAAGACAGGCAACTATTTGCTTTGAAATACTTCTTGCACGAACAACTTCTGTTGGGATCGGCTCATATTGGAAGACCTGTACAGTAGACTGTTGATTACTTTCGGGCTCGTACGCATAGGGCTAAGATTCGTTACCTGTGTAGATTTATACATGGTTTTTGGCGCACCACTTGAACAAATCTTTTTCAGGGCTAAATGTTCATGTAAAATCGAGAATCATCTATCAACAAAGCAAATCTTAAAGTTAAATCCTGACAAAGTTATACACCGACCATTATAATGTTACGTTGTAACAATTTTATTTTGACGCACCTTGTGTATATTCAAATTTGACATTCCTATTTTCTTTTTTTATATGTAAGTTTAGAAATCAGCTGTTCGGTTTTCAAGCAAATAATTATCTTTTTATTTAATCCTTCTAGTGACATCTAGTGATTAAAATGAGTATTATGTTGGAAATGACGGCGCATGTGTTACTTTACAAGCTCTTGATGTGTATCATTAACCCTTCTCTTTTCGACCGATTGTTTGCTCTAAGCTAGACGTGTTTGTGCCGCTTCAATTTGAATTTCAGAATTGCCTTTCTCTTTACCGTCATTTATCGTTTTCTCGCTGTTTATCTCTTTATGACCGTATTCACTGCAACTCCGCTGCAACTATAACCAAAAGAGCGTGGTCGCCATCTTGATCCGTAGTTTGTCAAAGGCTTTAAAAATTAAAATTGACCGATTATGGTGCAAGGATCTATAGAATATCCCTCTACGTTGGCTAGTTAATTATCCCAATCAAGGTAATTATCATTAGGTGCACAGTAATATATGACAAGACAAAGAAAGGTATTTACTCCTTGGAAATTTACTTGATTGAATACTTGCTCAAGTTAGAATCGATCATTTAAGTTGTGTATTTTCGAATTCAAATTTACTTGAATATCAATAAAATTCAGTTTTTACATATTCTTATAGTAGGGTTATTGTTTGACCTTGACATTTACCGCAAAGTAAGTTTTTATTCATATTAGTTATTGTTTTTAAATTTAATTCTCTTGACACATCTCTTTTCTAATGGGATTAGAGAATTTATTGAAATCCAATTGATAAAGTTTAACTAACAATTTTGTATTTTTATCATAATTTTGCTCAGTTTTTAAATAGTTTGATTTATGGTTATTCATATAATTGTTTCTTATTGATATTGTCATGAAGGTCTTCAAGGGTTATTATTTTGCATTATTAAGGTAATCAGCACCGTTCAAATAATATAATATGAATGTTTTACCTTTTTTTAAATCTTAGGTGTGTAACGTTGGTTAGTTTATTAAATTATAATTAAATATCGTAACTGTATGTCTTATCTTTTATCTGATTGAGAAAGCACTAAGCCTTTGGAAAGTACCTTCATCGTGTTTGTGCCTGGTGTTTGGTTTTCCCTCTTTTCACCAAACTCCACTGAAGGCAAGTCACGGTTTTTTATAATTTGAAAAAAATCTTGGGGCTTCACATTAAGTAAGTGCAAAATCTAAAGCTTAAAACTGCTACAATAACTTGAGGAATCTCCTCTCCAACGTGTGTAAAAGCAATGACTCTTCTTATATGACGTGTGGTAAAAAGAACAAAGAGTGAGAGCCTATTTTTTGTAAGTGTAATGCATTTTCTAGCAAATAAATATAGAATTCTTAGAATCCGTCTTAAGAGTTAGAAGACATTTTCAGTATCATCCTCAACACGGACGAATTTGGGAATATGGAAGATCAGATCGTTCCCAGTCGTAATCCAATGAGTCTAACACTACATTCAGCAAGGAAGAAACAGGTAAACGAATATTATTTTTGCCGTGACAACCAAATGATCCTCTTGCGCTACACTTAATGAACAAAAGTTAAAAATCCCATTGGAATTAGACACTGTTTTGCTCTTTGTAGGTTACAAGGTATTTTTTCTTAATAGTTTCCTTTTATGTTTTTCTAAGGTCTCACTCATTGCTGAAACGACTTATTGTCATACACTAATAACATTGGTAAAAACGATAGAAAGTAGACAACATATAAAAGAGTGTTCCATTAAGAATTTCAGAATTAATATCATTTATAAAAACTTGGTGGTAATTAGAAATGCGTGCTAAGTATTAATAGTAT